>CAKNWU010303044.1:0-11674 GCA_932072015.1 Andricus quercustozae
AAAACTCGGAAAGATTTGAGACAGCTTCGCGGGGTTTCGCCGAAGCCGTACCTAACCTTCGAAAGGGAGAAAAGGATGGTTTGAATAAATTGATCATAAGTAAACTTACCGTCTAGTCAAGATCCGAGCCATAGGACAGCGACTAGGTTAAGGCTAGGTTCCCATTGTTTCTTAAAAATTTAGCATTAGTCATAAAGCCTGGGAGAAATAGGCGACTAAATATGTTCGGGGTCGGTGTCGAGATGGAACAGTAGTTTGACAGCTCGTAAACCTTGAGCAGACAGCGCAGAGTATCGACAGCTGGCTAGAAACCAGAGAAGAAGGACAACAGGAGCAGACACAGCCGACACGGCGCAGCAGGTTCACGCACGCTAAAACAGTCCCTGCTGTACCCGTTGCCAGGGTAACCAGCGAGCAGTAGCTTGACGTCGGCCATCTCGCACCACCACCCAAAGAAGCAGAAGGAGGGGATGGGACAGAACCGACATGGCGCAACAGTCCCACGCATGTCATGAGTGTGTACGCCGCACCCGTTGCCACGGTAACCAATAAGTGGTAACGGGATGGCAGCCATTACGTACTAGTAACCAGGATGGTTCACACTCCTCACAGGCCAGAGGCAACCGACGTCGTAACGAGATTCCACCACTAACCACGAGAGACAGCACGGGCCGGTCACAACCAGAAGACGGCGATGTTAAAAGCGGCCGAAACTAGCCATGTTGAAGACCACCAGAAAACTGCCGTGTTCCAAGCAGCACTCACGCGGCCAATGAGGACTGCGCTAGGCCGTAAAACCAACCAATCAACGGACACGGAAGGTGAACACAGTGCGCCTGCAAGCAAGGAACGGAAGGAAGATCGGAGAGACGGAAAACCTGTCACTTGGTATCTTGGCAAAGCAAAGAGGAATAAAAGAGAGATTAATATACGGAAGACAGTAGTAACCGAAAGAAAATATTATTTGAAGGCTCAATGGGACACATATTGATGCGAGAGTTGGTGGAGTGGTTGAAAGTTACGTGGTTTTTCATACCGGCTAATTAGTGTTCCCAGCCTCGGCACCGGTATGAAAACGACGGCCGCGAGTAGTTAGTGCAAGGTGCTTTCTTGTGAGACCGTCCGGGACCCCCTCGACACTCCAAAAAAAGAGATACGCTCGGCTCAAGACCCGACTCTTGAAAAAGTGAGGCTAGCATATCTCGTAGTCCAGGAGCGTGGGCACGTGGCAATGGACGCCGAACGGCGTCGTGCATAGCGCGGGTGTCTCTGACGGCCATTCTAGAAGAACAGGGAGTTTCGCTGGGATTCGCTTGTGGCTTCTGTCACGGAGATTTTAAATGGGTAATTTGAGTAAAAGGGGAAATAGGTTAATAGATTGTAAATTGATTTCGGACGGCTTCTGAGAAGACGCGCAGAAGCTAGCAGTAAATCTGATGTGGGTTATTTTTGTATGTTAAGTTTTATCTGATTTTCTGTCTTATTGGGATTTAATAAAATCAAATTGTCATTTTAATAGTCGAAATTTAAAAGCATGCTAGATACAATTCTCTCTCTCACTCCTAAGTTCCCACTCCCTCTCTCATGTACGTAAAGTGAGCTGGCCGACCTGCCAGTACAGACTAGCCGGATCAACGCGGTTGATTCCGGGAATGGATAAATAAACGAAAACTAAGCACGTAAGTGGTAGCAATATTTTAGTAAGCAAGTTTCCAGCCTGGGCGACCCCATGGCCTGGACGTGTTTAACCGTAGTGCATACGGAAAATTTGTAAATTTGGCTTACAATAGATATACAATGCATTTGTCATCGAGGTAGGACCTTTTGGTATTTGAGAACTCATTTACGTCTTTCATCTTCATTGGAGGAGGATGCATAATTTTGACTTTAGTTGTAACTTGGACTAGCTATTAGTAAGTTGTGGTGCAGTAATCGAAGTGAAAAAGACTTTTAAAAAAATGTTTACTAAGTTAAGTGGAGCTCAGTACGAAAAAAAAGGCTAAAGAAAATAGTGAACAGGAAGACAACTTCTTGAAGAAAGTGTCGAAATTAAATATTTTCTTCACATTACTTACAAAGAAATTAAAGTCAAATAATCTTAGTGCATGTGCCCAAATCGCGCATTCACTTCTCTGGATTTTTATGAAGCACCCTTGAAGATTTAAATATAGACATTAATGACTCTCGAAGTCAGTCCTATGATAATGTGAAAAATATATCAGGGAAATATGGAGGATTGTAAGCTAAAATTAAAGAACATAATCATTTAGCTTTTTATATCCCCTACGCAGATCATTTACTGAATCTCATAGACGTTTCAGCTGCTGATTGCTGTTTAGGAGCAACAAATTTTATGTTCATCCAACTTTTTTGTGCACGTTTCTAAGTGCTTTTCCATGTAGATGGAATTTACTAAAAGACAAATTAACGGAAATCGGCGACGTACTAGTCCCAAAGTCGTTATCAGATACTCAATGGTCTGCTAGAGCAGATGCGGTTTATGGGTTCTTGATGTAATTTTGCTTGGTGGAATGACTGCGTCTTGGAATGATGTTCTGATTCCCTTTGATACGGTAAATAAAACTTTACAGAGTGTTCATACTAAAGTCTGCGATATTCCAACCCAACACAAGGGTTTGCTTAAATACGTGGAGGGTCTTCGTGATCGTTTTGATTACTATGAGGAGCAGGGTATAAAACTGACACGTTGCGGTGAATGCAAAGGAGAAAAGCGTAGACGAAAAGTAAGGAAGATTCATTCAGATAATTGTAATAACAATGAGACTACTTTCTCTGCAAGTGATGGCATGAAGGTGAACACATCCCTTCCTATTACAGATCATCTTTGCATTGAGTTATCGTTGAGATGTGAAGTGTGCAATGAAATCGATAATAGGTTTCGATTCACTGAACAGTTAACTTCTTCTTCTAACGATGAAATTAGACATAAATCTACAGAATTGAAGACGATTTATTTGGATGATTTAGACAAAACATTTTTTGAAGAACGTGTTCACTTTAAAGGATTTCTCCAGGCTTTAGAGCACGTCAAAACTTATTTGCGAAACTCATTGAGTAACGAACGCCTCTACGCTCAAACATTTTTCTGTGCTAATGCAAATATTTAAAAAATCATCGATTTTGACGCAACCATCAAGCTTTTAGCACAACAGAAAGTCAGAAAGCGAATTTAATTAGTCTAGGTTCAGAACACAAGATGTTTTGTGATTATATTATGTACATATATACGTATGCATATGTATATTTAAATTATATTTTATTCATAAGGTATATTGCAAAAGCAAGTTGAAATTTTTGTAATAATAAAACGAATTAAAGAATCAATTATGTCGTTTTCTTTAAATGAAAAAATAAAATTTCAGTATTTCAACAGAACGGTGGGGAGGTATCCTAGGGGTGCCATTTTACTAAATGGCCTAGGGACACCATTTCGCTTAAGCCGGCTCTGCGTGGAGTGATTCGCTTATCCAGGAAAAGGATTAACTCAAAACAAGAACTTCAAATATTGGTAAGTTAAGAGAAATCCTTAATTTAAGGAAGGAAAAGTCTTATGTCAATTCGAATTCTTTCAACAAAAAAACAATAGTCATCGTAGGCTATGTGAAGTTCAATAAAAGAAATTAATTTTATTCAATTTTATTCATTTCGCTTGCCCTCATCCCATTTAGCTAAATAAAATGTATTAGTTGGTCATTGATGATTTATATGGGGCATGTAGCAGTTAGTGCTCTTCTATTGTTATCTGTTTTAAATTTTTCTGGGAATAACTTTTAATTACACTGCAACATATTTTTGATGAGCTATAAGTTTCGCAGACATTTGCCGATTCTAGAATTATACATATTTTTCTTTACCAAATGAATAAGTGCTTCGAAGCTATCGATTTTCTACCAGAAGAAAAAAGAGATTATATTTAATCTGCATGGCTTTTATTATTCAATAATTATTATTTGTAAGGTTCGAAGTTTTTCCTTAAAAAATATTTATTTTTTAACTTATTAATCAGATTTCAAAAAAATATTCTTTTTTTCTTCAGCAGTTCAAATGTTAAAATGAAAAGGAATTCAAAATTAAAATTCTAAACATTATTTTCTCTAATAAGCAATATTGGAGGATTTTTAGTGTAAAATAAATATCCAGGGACGTGAACATGTGGTTTGCGCGCGTGCGTTTATTGCTATCTTGGGCAGAATTATTTCATTCTACTTCTAACTGTCACGATTAAATTACTGTTAATTAAGGAATTTTTAGGAGAGGATATATTCTTGATTGCATAATTGATTTATTAAACGCTTTTTATGTTCTTCGGGCTTTTTTATATTGTCATGAATGTATTTTGAACGACCTAAGTATCCTGAAATTGGAACGGTTAAAATAAATTCTGGGAGAGCTGTGCATCAATGGGGGGGGGGGGGACAACGTTAGGGAGCTAAGTCCTCTGCATCCAATCGTGGAATTTCGCTTACTTCATTAAGAATATTACTAAGAATATGCCTGTAAGTGACTCTCTTAACATTAGAATATCGTTTTTTCGGTGAATGATTTCAGAGAAATTTCTTGCATCATTATTGACCTAATTTTTAAATTTGAGTTATTATAGGACTAAATGTTTTTCTTTCTAAGATCAATATACCTTCCGCTAGCCCGTCAAAAATATTCCGTCTTGGTTTTGTCCTCAAGACGTCGCACTTTGTCTTCAAAACATTGCAGTATACACGGAGAGACTTTTGGTATCAATATTTGGTTCATTCTATATCTATAATTAAAATAAAATGTAAGAATTTAGGGATAATCGGGGTACTGTTATAAAGACTCCTACTATAATAAGAGATGATGGTATTTCTGTATGTATTATTATAAACTTGAGCGAGAAAAAATTAGTATTCAAGTTAAGATTAGGTCTTACTTACTGTTTGAAAATTGTGATTGTGAAAAAGTGATAATGGTCAATAACAAGTTTTGTCAAAGATATCGTTAATAGTAAATATCTTAAGTAACATAAGTTATAAGAAATTTACGAAATTCTAGTATTCCTAAATAATAATGCGTATTGAAATGAGAGCCGCTAGTACAGACATGCCCAAGCCGGGGAAATTCCCTGCGAGACCACATGTTTCATTTCCACTACTTCTTCTCCTGAAGAGCGGGAGTGGTGGCAGGCGCGTGCCACAATATGTACTCTGTGACGTACGCTGCACCGTAGGTTCGAAATATCTGTTGGGGTGCTTGGGGGCGACTGATTTTTCCACATAAAATTACAATAGTAACTAAATTTTTAATTATTTTATTGCAGTATGTTTACATTTCTTTCCAATGAATGTAATTGAAAAGAAAAGTTCACAAAGTGTTTCTTTGTTGTACATTATCGAATATTTTAATATCACAGTTTTTGTTGACTGATAGTTTTGATTCTTTTGAAAGTCTAACAATATATACACATTATGCAATGGTATAATAGTAGTAATATATATATAATATATATATGTACTATATGTTTCTGTTTCACTTTCCGACATATGCAGATGACAAAATTGGGCATCTCGACGAAAACTTCTTGCAAACTGACGTCTGCAAACTTTCAACATTTTTGTTACCCTCTCTCACCTGTAAAACTTTCCCTTTTTTATAGCATTCCTACCATAATATGCACCTCACTGCAGTTTAAAAAAATATCCTGCCTCAGAGTTACCTGTCCCGACAATGTGCAGGTACTTGGACGGTGAAAACTGTAAACGCGAACTTAAACCTTAAAGTCTTAAACTTAAACATATTACGTACTAGGCTTAACTTTACTTTTAAATATTATATATAATACATATAATATTTAATTAAACATATCAGAATTTATTGATACTAAATAGGATTGAGATTTTCCTACTATATTTCAAATCTATAACTTACCTTTCTACGTTAAGCACAATATTAATAGACTATTATACTACACAAATCATCAGCCAACTAATAGACTGCTATACTGTAAAAATCATCAGCCAACATTTGTGTATTTTTTACATACAATGTAAAAAATTGTGATATTAAAATATTCAATAATGTACAACAAAGAAACACTTTGTGAACTTTTCTTTTCAATTACATTCATTGGAAAGAAATGTGAACATACTGCAATAAAATAATTAAGACTTTAGTTACTATTGAAATTTTATGTTGAAAAGTCAGTCGCCACCAAGCACCCCAACAGATATTTCGAACCTACGGTGCAGCGTACGTCACACAGTAGAGATTCTCGGGCGCGCCTGCCACCACTCCCGCTCTCCAGGAGAATAAGAGGTAGAAATGAAACATGTGGTCTCGCAGGGAATTTCGCCGGGTTGGGCATGTCTGCATTAGAAGAAGCCGCAGTTTAATTTTTAGCTAATTCTATCGAGGGAAACAAAAGTTATGATTTTTTTGATGAAAATTAGCATTTTTCACCTTCATGCAATTTCAACAATTTTTTTGTTTATTTAAATTTAATATTTAGCTATATACCCTATATGGTCTTATGAACTAAGTATTAAAAAATATATAAAAAAATGTTCAAGTAAAAATATTTAATACTTTGTTATTTATATCAATTTTTCACGCTGGGGTCGTCAACGACCCCGTGTGCCAAGTACGTTACTCCAGGGAGGTGTGCCAAACAAGGGTTAACCTTTATAGAATAGAATTTCAAATAACCCGCTGAAATTCAGCCATTTTCTCCCAATAGTCGTCTGCTACTAACAGTCAGATATAAATGTTTTATATATTTTCCATTTTCTACATCTTTCCAGATACTGAAATGTTGACATTATTAGAATAACAGGTTTAACTGTGTATTGCAGATATTTTTATTACCAAGATACATTCCATTTATCAGAAATTAGAGAATGACCAGTCCTGCTCGCTTGTGCTCGGTCATGACCGAGCAAAATCGAGCATGCTTGAGCATGACGGTAAATGCACATCACTAAGGAACAGTGTTGTACGACGTCTCTTGCGTAAATTTCCCGCTCTGGCTTACCTTGTGGGATAGAAGGAGCATGAGTGGATCACGTACACGCTCCAGTTCCATATGGATTGGTTGTTTTAAGGTACCATCATTGTAGCTTCCGTAGCCTACAACTTCTCACATAATGTTAACTATTATACAGAAAAAAATTATTAAAAATGATGGAATATGCATGATTGTAGAATTTTTATGTTCAATGCATTTTATTTATTCCTAAACTATAATTTTAAACTTTTCAAATTTAAATTTTAAATTAATTTCAATCTAAAAAGTGATATTGTTGGTATAATTTCTACTTGATTTTTTTTATAACCTAAATTTCTACTTTGAATTTCGAGTTTAATTTTATATTGAAGTTTAAAACGTAATTAAAATTCCATGTTCAGAAAATCTATGGAGAAATTTAAAAACTGCATCTATAATTTTTAATGGAATTTTATTTATTTTGTACTATTTTCAAGTGGAAATAAGAAAGCTGTATTCAAAAACCACGCGCTGTCGTTCAATAATATATAGCGCAGTCACCGTGTGTAATTTATACCTTGGTATACCGTGGCCGTATTTTATGTAAAGAAGTTTCCAGCGATAGATGCAGAGCGTTGCATGTATACGCAGAGTACCTAGAACACATACTATCTGGGTGTCCCATCCACGCGGCAACAACGTATATCTACATACATAATGTGGCCCTAAGAGTGCTTTATTACCATCTTCGTTGCTCTCAAGATGTTGGCCGCGACCCTGGCCTGCCCTGCCGAACACTCCAAGGGAGATAGTCAATTGTCCAAAACGAGAAGTTCCAAATTTTCTGGAACTACGATTTTCGGACAGCAATCTCCGTTGCTCACACGAGTCCTGACATTGTTCTCCAAGACTTCGAGAAACGAACCATATTCGTGATTGAATACTCGGCTTCGGTCGCCTACAACATCACTGCCAAGGAGAAGGAAAAGGTATCAAGACCTTAAAAGTGAGTTGCAACGACTGTACCCAAAATATTCGGTTAAAGTAATTGTCCTTCTGATCGGTGCTCTCGGAGGTGCGAAACAATGACTGGTTCATAAGCTTAAAGCCTTTCCCGCGTGCCAAAAATATGCCAAGGCTCTTGCAAGATGGATGCAGAAAGCTGTTATCCTTGGGTCGCTTCGTGTTCTTAAGACACACGAGGGTTTCGTCGGCCTGTCGTCGTAATTTCATCATGCCACCCATCTCACGGTCGTGAGACGTGGATATAAGTGTGATTTACCGCGGTTCTCCTGGGAGCCGATGTCATTTTTAGATAGCAGTTGTTCGCAGTGGGACACTCCCGTGGTTGTTGAACCCTTTTTTTTAAATATATATATATATATATATATAATATGTTTGTTTTAAGTTTCATTCGATACTTCGTTGTACGAGACAAATCAGCATGTGTGACGGGGTCAAGATATGATTTCAGTTTTTAAAAAGAAGTCGCGCTCAATCTTATATGAAGGCGTGGGCGAATGCTACTGTCATACCCCCCTTGTTAGACAGAGTTTAGACCCTAAACCCTTTTAATAAAAGGTAACATTTTTATTTTTCATATGCCGAGTTGCTTCATCTACTGGAGAAATGTTAGAGTATAGTAAATAACAGTTGGCGAAGAAGCATCATGCACATTGGTCTTCACGCAAAATGCACAGATCTTTTTCGGGATACATTTTGATATCAATTCCCAGAATCCGCATCTATAGAATGTACATAGCGTAATTAATATTATACTAGCATATCCTTGGTATTTTAGTCATACTAAAGCTTTCTCTGACCATGTTGAAAACCGATGATTCCCTAATTTACTTAACAAATTCTCAGTATCATCTGAACACAGTCTCATTTGTTTAAGTACATCGACGTTTATTTCTGTAGGTAGAGTAATTATATGGTCCTCTAATATATCTAGTGAATTTTTATCGTCAGGTGGATTCTATGTTTTATTGCTTATAAAAGATTGTTCATACTCTATGTTTCTTTGTAAGTAAAATTGTACATTATCTGTCAGTATTGTACTGCCTGGTCCATTAACTAGCGCGTTTTCTCTTAACTTAACGTTTTCGTATACAAAATCTAAGCTAAGTCTACGTGTAGGTAGTATTATGTACCCCTTATTTGTCAAAATGTAACTTTCGCTAGTTTTTTCTTAGCTATACTAGCGTCGCAATTGTCTGTGTCTATCAACCTATAATCTGGTTGGTTTCGGTGACAAATTTTGTAGTTGGCTAAGTCTTTTCATTTTTTGAGTGTGTCTCTGTCAGTATGTAAGTATACAGTTTTAGTTTGGAATATAAATTCATGTTCCGGGATGAGGGCAAAATGGGTGTTTTGTACTTTTTTTGAAATAGGGATTTGACAATAGCTACGTTGACGTTGGTGATGTTGATTATGTGCTGATAACTCTCGGGGTGGGCATCGGGGTGATAACTAATTCTACGTATTGTCTCGAATTCCCGAATGGTGTCTGTTAACATTAGCGAAGTTAATGCCTGAGGGTGCACAATTGCACCGTAATTAATCGAAGAAGAGTCCAATTATACTTTAAATATTTGTGTATGGTTCTGTGAGACTTGAACCATATTTTTATTGTCCTTGTATAATTGATCGAACTCTTCTTTGCTACGTTCGAGGTCGTTATTACTTAAAGTCCCAAATAGAGTTTAAGCGCTGTCCCCAATGGCAATAATTAATCCTCTTTTGTGTCGCTTGTTACCCATCACCTGGTTGAGTAGTTGGAGTTTGTTTCTGGCCCTCTCGCACCTCTGCACTGTTAATATAAACTCTTTTTTCTCAGCACAGTTTGACTTACACGCTCGAATCGCGAGTCTCATTATGTCGCGAGCTATACGAGGTCTGGCTATTAAATAACGAGATGCCCGCCTAGAGGGTGCCCTAGAGGTGTGGGGAAACAAACGAGTAGTGCGTTGGGTAGCTGAAAATCTTCTCTATTCTATACTGGTTCTATACTGGTATCATTGATGCTTATCATTAACTTCCAGGTTTTATGGTATAGGTGGGCTGTTCCCATTTCCTCAATAAATATATTTCCAGTAATTGGTATTAGGGTGTAATTTTATTTTGTTGCCCAGATTTGCGTCAGAATTGTCAATAATGCCAAGATCTTCATTCTATAACAAATAAGGCATGATCTGGTTAGCGTGGATTCTCGTTCTTTCGGTATTAAACAATATTATACAATTATTGCTGTCTAGTCTCTCTATTATAGTTGCGAGTCCTTTCCTGCTTGCAGAGAGTTTATTGGTCGCATTATGATGGATAAACTTAACCAGGTTAAGTTATTAGGCGTTTTAAATTCTTTTACAGCGCTGACTTTATTTGGATTAGGTTTCACACCTTCGGCGGTGATAAGGTGTCCCAGGTATTCCAATTTGGGTCTCAGATACTCGCATTTTGCAGGTTACAATTTTAATCCGGTGTCTCTGAGTCGCTCGAGTAGTAATATTAAATGATGGTTGTGTTCTTTAATAGTTTGTCCGAAGATCACTATATCATCTAGGTATACAAAACAATGCTTTCTGACGAGTTCTCGCAACGCTTGATCCATGATGCGCTGAAAAGTGGCCGATGCATTTTTTAATCCGAACGTCACTCTGTTGAATTCGAAATTTCCGTCTTTTGTAGAAAAAGTTGTAAACTTTTTAGATTCTTCTTTCATAATGACTTCATGAAATCCTGATGAAAGATCGAATGCAAAAATTTGTAGTAAAAGGCATTGGATCTCCGTCTAGAGTATATACATCGGCGTATTGAGAATCGATCTGCAAAATGGGATCGGCAAGTTCTGATTCCACGTGATCCATACGGGTCTTTTCTAATAAATTTAGGATCCTTGGGTTATTGTTCAGTTCAACTTTCTTTGTTTCCTGTTCCGAGATTTTCATTATTCTATCTGCGTCTATATAAGATTCTAACTGGATGTTGTTCACATTTGCGGTCCTCCCAGGAACATAGGTTCCATTAGTATGGAATTGTGGTTTGACATTTTCAAGTATTAGCAAATTTCGGGGTAATGGCATACCGGTGATGTGTGTTTATCGTGGCCCATAAGGAAATTATTTTTTATCTTAAAACGGGTGGTACCACTTGTTATTGGTTTATCCTTGATAAGGTTCATAGATGACCCAGAGTCGACGAGAAATCTATAAGTACATCCGTTTTCTCCTCGTCTCACGATTGACTGGAGCTTTCCGCATATGACTGATACTCGGCTGTATCCTCGTAGTGAATCTGCTCTTCGATTTCCTCTTGATTTATCTGCTCGTGATCTAAATAATGTACCTGATTTTCTTCCTCGATATTTCGGACTTGCGGGGGTCGCTTTTAGGATATTCCCATTGGAAAATTTCGTTGCTGGTATAATTGACACTGATTAGCGAAGTTTCCTTGTTTTCTGCATCTGTGACAATTCAGTTTTGATTTGTACGTACCGGTACCTTGCGTAATTCCAAATTGGTGTGATATATATTGGGGTGTTGTCTGCTGCACTTTATGTGGAGGTAAAAATAGTTTTTTGGGGATTTGAGGCGCATTTCGCATTGGTGCTCTGAATCCTGTCTGTATTATTGTGGGTTGTGCTTCGAGTAGCCACATCTGCATTTCTATTGCGTAGTTGTGCGCTTCTACTAAATT
>CAKNWU010303060.1:7053-17580 GCA_932072015.1 Andricus quercustozae
ACATCCCTTAAAGATTCAAGCAAGGAAATCGACGTTTCCTTAAAAGCAAAATCACGGGAGATTTTTCGATTATAATATTATATCTTTTTCGTCGGAAATAACTTTAAAAAAAGTGTGGTACATCCCGTAGCAGTGAAGGTCGTTAAATTAATTTTAAGGGTTATTTTATATCCCATTATCATTCAAACAAGGAAATCTACATTAAAACAGAAACTAAAATAACGGGAGATATTTTGATTAAACAATTGGGTTAAAAAAACACTTTAAAATAAGTGCAGGACCCGTTTTATACGAGGAAACGTGTGTGAATTTATTTTAAGGGTTGTTTTAACACCCCTTCAATATTCATGCAAGGATATCGAAATTTCCTAATGATCAAAACTATGTTGGTGCCAGAGATAATAAACGTGGAAAACATATCCTAACAAGAGAAGTGTTTCACATCATTTTAAGGTTTGTTTTCATATTCCTTAAACATTTAAGCAAGCAAATCTATATTTCCTAAAAAGCAAAATCAGGGAAAATTTTTTGATTATACTACTGGGGTCAGAAATCAATTAACAATAAATTTTGATAATATCTCCAAACAGGAAAAGTTGTTGAAATTATTCTACAAACACTCAACGAAGGAAATTTACATTTAAAAAAACATTCGACCACAAGGCTTTAAAAAAGTCGTATAATTCGCATAAAATAAAAAGTCGCATGGAATATCGAAAAATGTCCAAAAAAATCGAATCAAATTTTTAAAGATAATGAAAAAAAGCGTATCAGGCACTGAACGACTCAAATAAAAACGTTATTTGTTTAGGAATATAGTGGGCATAACTCTCATTGATTTTCAAATATTCTTTGCACAATCAAAATGAACTTTAAAGTTAAAAAAATTTTTTAACAATTCAAGTTTCTTGAATTGTTAAAATTTTTTAACAAATCCAAGTTTAAAAAACTTGGATTAATTTTAAATGAGAATTGAAACATTTTAAATTTTAAATTCTACAAAAATTAAGACTTTAAATTTGAGACTTTATAATTTGAATATGAAATTATTTATTTTTTAATATTTCAGGCTCTACATCTGAAAATATTTTCTAAGCAATGGAAATAGTCTAATTTTTTCATGAAAATTCGGGAATACATTCTTTTAAATAAAATTAATATAAAGAAAATATTGCATTAAATATGAAACGCTTGAAATTTGTAAGATTTCACGTCGAAAAATATTGCATTTTCAACAAAGCCGTAGAATTTTCCATCAAATAGACGAATTTTCAACTCAGTGGCGAGTTTTGAATAAAGAGTTGAGTTTTTAAGTTAAAAAGTCTACTGGTTTAGAAAAAGTAGACTTTTAAACACGAAAGAGAACTTTTTGTTGATTAAACTTCAACCCAATAGTTGAATTTTGAAGCCAAAAAGACGAATTATTTAAAAGGCAGGTGAATTACCAACTTAAAAAGTTGAATTTTTAAGAAAAATGTTGCATTTGCACCCAAATAGTTGAAATTTCAATCAAAAAAGACAAATTTTTAACAAGATAGTTGAATTTTTAATCAAATAGTTGAATTTTCAAGCAAAAAGACGAATTTTCAACCCAGATACAAGTTTTCAAGTTTAAAATTCTGATGAATTAAAAAACAGTTGACTTTTAAACCCAAAAAAGAACTTTCATATTGAGAACTTTCAAGCAAAAGAGACGAAAATTGAACAAAGTAATTGAAGTTTTAGCCAAGTAGTTGAGTTTTCAAACTACAAAGAATAATTAACAACCAAAGGGTCGAGTTTTCAAACAATGTTGATGTTTGGGTGTTCAATATCCCAAACATCTTATGTACACAAAATCGGTTTTAGGATTAAGGTCAAGGCAAGCCATGCCCGAAATCGGTCTTATATCGGAAGTTGAGTGTACTTAGTCATTTTGACAAAAAGCCATTTTCTGCACAATTGATGCGGGGTTCTTTATAACTTATTATATATTTGCTTTCAACTCACAATTTTTCGAACTTTGTTTAGTAAAGGCTGCTCATTCCATTCCTCGATTAATAGACTAGGATCGCAGGATATTTTCTCAATTTCTGTCACCAACTCTCGACTTCCTATTCTGAACTCTAGAGCCTCGCCAATGCTTTCCTTTTTGATGCAGGGCCAATCAGGTTCTCGTGATTTATATTCGTTTACAGCAGACATCTTAAATATTTATCATCGAGAATAATTGCTTATAAATGACGTAATTAAAGAATGTAAATAATATAGAAAAAATAGATCACAGTTATAGAACTTACAAAATGCAGCGGAATTTTAACAGTCATGTCAATAAAATCAAGGGTCACGGGGGCAAGATTCTTCAAAAGTTTACTCAAGAAACTTGAAGTCTGCGGCATCAAATTTAAGACATCTTCCAAATCAATCGTGTGATTTTTCTTTTGAATTTGATCCACGACATTTTCGACGTTATCAGCAAGTATAGATGCAGCCCAAGCCAGAGCATGGAAAACATCCCAATTAGCTAACTGTTTTGCATTGAAAAGAGGATATTCCATAACAGTAAACAATTTGCACAAAAGTCCTACGCTGCAAAAATATGTAAATTGTCATCAAATAAGATCATTTAACAAATTTAGCCAGAACATTTTCAATCTACTGAATTATAATGAAAAATGATTTTATTCGAAATCTTTTTAAATTATTGTGGATTAAAACATTGCCTGTTTATTGTTCACACAGAAAATGAGAAAGCAACTTTGATTATTTGATATGAAGAACTAAATTACATTTTTTTAATAATCACATAAAGTTAAAAAAATTAAACTCTAATTTGAGCTATATTCAGAGATAAATAAATATTCTTTGAAAACTCAAGGCTCTTAAATTAGAATTTCTTTCTGGTTTTTTTAATCCAATTCAAGATTCAATAATTTTCAAATTTAAAATCCCCAGTACATAAATTTTAATTTCAGTTCCAAGAATAAGATTACAAATTTTAAACTGCTTTCAAATTTCTAATATTTTTAAATTGTAATTCTTTTTAAATGCAAGAAGATTAAATATTCTAATTTGCTTTCAATATGAGAGTATTCAATTTAAACTCGGTGGAATCCTCGCCGGAGTCGCAAAACCAGACTTTACTCTTTCTTTTAGTGTAAAAAATCCCGGTGAATCCACATTTTTATTTTTTCACTCGATTCCCAAAAAACTTCTACTCTGATTTTCTTTATACTTCCTTATTGTATTCTTTAAAATGTCCTTTTAGAGAAAAAATAAATATAAATAAGATTGTTAAATCTCTTTATTAATACATGCTAATTTCTCTATGATTATTTTTGAATAAACTTTTTTTTAATAGTGAACAGTAATGAAAAATGTGAAATGAAACAAAAGAGTCATTCAATTAAGAATTTGTAGAAAACGTCAAAAAACATTTTTTTGTTTGTTTGATTGATCGAGTTAAATGCACACCTTTTTGCAAAAAGTCGAATATGTCGAACCTGAAACTTGTTAAGATTTAATCAAAGGAATATGCTATTATTTCGTATTCATGGAAAAAAATATTTTTCGTTTTGCTTAAAGTTTTAAAAAATCGACAAAAATCCAAAATAAAGCTGAAAAAAATTTCATGATCCACATATTCAAGTTTTTCCAAAACAGTGTGCATTTCACTTAATGTAAAAAAAACATGCTTTTGGCACACTTTCAAAAAATACTAAACTGAACCTTTTTTTAAATTTTTTACTTTTATTACTGTTCACTATCAAAAAGTAAATATAAAAAATTGTTACCATTTTTCAACAAATAGGAAGTTTTGTTTTAATTTAAAAATTCAAAACCCGAAGAGAAGATATTAAGAGGCGTCAGAAAAATCTTGAAAAATAAAATTCCTGAAACTGGAAACTTTCCGAAGAAGAACAAAATTGAAAAATTCCGACAGTTTATGATATTACTGAATTTGAAAATTCCGAAAATAAAATGGCCGACATTATAAAATATCCGAAACTGTAATATTGCCGACACAAGCAAATTTCTTAATCTAAAAAATTAAAAAATTGTTTTAATAATCATAATGTATTATAATAAATAATATGAAATACTTTTATTTGATGAACATATTTTTTATTTTATTTATTATATTATTATTAAAACAATTGTTTAGATTCGAGAAATTGCCAACATTATAAAATATCTTGACACTATAAAATTACCGACGCAGAAAAATTTCCGAATTATAAAACTCTCGAATCTAAACAATTCAACAATTGTTTCAATAATCGTAATATAATAAATAAAATAAACTACTTTAAAAAAAACATCTTTATAAAATAGTTTTATTTCATGAACTTGTATTTTATTCTATTTATTATATAATTATGAAAACAATTTTGTAATTGTTTTGATTCGAGAGTTTTATAATTCGGAAAGCTTCCTTCATCGTTAATTTTATAGTGTCAAAATGTTTTATAATGTTGGCAATTTTATTTCGAAAATTATCTATTATCGGGAATTTTATTTCTTGGGATTTTTCAGTCGTCTCGATATTAACCGATTTTTATTTTTGTTTACTTTTTTTGAATGCCGACCAACAAGTTTTTTTCTCTGGACTCTACCAATTCAATTGATATTAGCATTTTCATTTTCAATTCCGAAAATCCATTAAATGAATTACAAAAACAATATAATATATTAAACATTTTATTCTACAATATGAATATTTTTGAAGCTCATTTTTGTGACTTAAAAAAAACTATTGAATTACATAATAAGAAAATCGTATATTACACAAAAATTAAAAAAAAGGATGTTTGTTAACAAATCAATTTTTTTTAGAATGAACGTAAAGAACTTTTCTAATTTTTAAGATATTTTATAAATATAATCAGGGTAGACATTTTTTGGGAATCGAATTTCTAAAAAAATCCATATTTTATAAAGATGAAAAATAACCATGAAAGAGCTGTTGGAATCAATCGGAACCTTAAAATTTGGATTCCACGGGGCATTTTACACTAAACGAATGAGTTTCAGTTAATTAAACTGAATTAGTACAATTCGTGTTTTAGAAACTCAAAAAGTGTCAGGTTTGTGTGAATTCGGAGTGAAATCCACCTTGTATAATGGTAATTTAACTGTTTTTTTGAATTTAAGTAAATTAGAATGACATTTTTAATATTTAAATGTTAATAGATTCAATTAGGAACTTTTTCAGCGATTTGAAATAAAATGTCATAATCGTGGAGGATCCCCAAAAGAACGAAAAATTGTTATTTAAATCATTGAACTATTTATGTTTTTGTATTAATATACCATTTTTAAAGTTTCAAATATCAAAACATAAATTTTGTTAACATTTAATTTGAGATTGAACAATTTTATTTGAATTAATCTGCCATTATTTAGTGAGCGTTTTTGCATAATTTTAATCTGAAATTAATCCTTTTATTGTCATTTTTAACTTCAATATGTAGGGGAAAGTGGGGTATGGTGTCAGTGCGGGGCACGGTGACTCTTGCAACTAATGCTCGTATTTGTTCATTTTCATATTAGTTTTTTACGTAAAATAGCTTTCTTTGGTACTCAAGAAAGCTATTTTATGTGAAAAAAATAATATGAAAATCAAGAAACAAGAGCATTATTTGCAAAAGTCACCGTTCCCCGCACTGACACCATACCCCACTTCCCCCTAAAATTTTAAACTTGTTTGAATTGGTTAATTTATAACGTTTCAATATGAAACATTTTATAAGCTACTACAATTTTAAAGCCAGCATTTGTTTAAAAATGTGAAATTGTTTGCACTTGCAACGAATGCCACGATATGACATAATAAGTCTAATTTTAACGAACCTGACTTCCCAGGCATCCGTCACTGATATATCCTTCGTCCAAGATTGTATAAACTTTTCCAGAAGTTTATTTAAATTACGAACATTATTATCTGGATTTTCTTGATGCACAAGGGAATCAACATAATGATAAATTTTAATGACTTTCTCATTGAATCCTGTCCAGTTGAAATCACTATTCATCGTTTCACGGCCTTCTATGTTTGATAAGTTCAAACTAAGGGTCGATTCAACAGTTTTTATTGGTCGACAAATTATATTTGTCAAAAATGTGGCATTTGAACCCGGAGGGAAATTTATAAGATTCGGCGCATTTTGTTCCATACAAACAGATTTTGTTAGATTCGAGTATTCCAGCAGTCTTAACACCTAAAAATATATTAATACATGAAATATAATAAACACATATAAAAATAAAAGAGCGATTACGAAAATTTAGAAAATGTTTTTACTGACCTTTGGCTTATCAATGGAAGTTAAATAAAAAGATTCAATCAACTCAGTTTTGTGAATCCGAACATCTGCAATCCACTCGCTAGGATGGGTTTGAAGATCCTCTAAAATATCACCAGCAAGCAAATCCATTTTTATTAAATTTGGTTCAATGGTAAAGTAAGAAAAACTCTTTGATCCCAGAAACTTCGCCATACTCAAATGAAGACCTAAGCTGTGAATAAAATTTGTTATAACAAATTGTTCATACTCAAAATAAAAAATCACATCAAATTTTAAGATGTTATTTACACATCCAAACGTCCTTGAGATTCATTTTCTTCGAAAGCTTTTTTCCATTCATTCGAAATTGGAAACGTGGTCCAAGATAATGATTCCAATCTTTTTGATTCTGCTTCCTGAAGGTAAGTTACAAAAGATCTAATACTTCCTATCGACGCCGTTAGATTAGACTTTTCGAAAGGTATAGGTCTTTGCAAAGCCATGAAAATAAATGTCGTCAAAGTGTTTTCTACCTACAAAAAAAAAAAGAACAATAAATCATATTATCTGCCATTTTTTATATTCTTCTTTCAATTAATTTTCCACAAAGACTTACAATTCGACTGAAATTTCCCATTTCAAACGCGTTATAGAGATCAGAAACTAACATTTTTCCAGATTCACTACAGAATGAATCATTCAGATTCGATAGTTGCTCCTTTTGCTCTCTAATGTCTTTAAATACTTCATTGAAATTATCTTCTTCGCACAATACTTCGTCGATCTTCTTTGATTGCAAAGCCTCCAGAATTTTCTGTAATTAAATTTTCGAAAACTCTTATTATATGCGAAAAGAAATTTTAAAAAAATCTTGATAGCTTAAAGTACTGACCTCAATAAAATTCAAACGAGAAAAAGTATTTACTGCTGCTCTGTAAGCATTCGGTTCCACGTTCTTTAGAATATTTTGTACAAGAGTCTCATGATTCCGAGTAACATTATTAATCTTAATCAATAATTCTTCGTGAATGATAGCTACATGATGAGTCATTTGAACCACGTTGTCTGTTAATGATACTAAGTACGAAACCATGTTTAGTATTTTTTGGGAAAAATAATTTTTGAGCCCATCCAACACTTCCGCTGCACTGAAAATAAACGTTGCGAATTACGTACAATTCCTATTTCGTTCCTATAGACATAAATTTTCAGTTAATTCGTCAGCAATTGCGGGCCCGGATAAAATAAGGGCATTAGCGTGGTCCAAAAATACGTATTTTGTTTTTTGGTGATCGATCCCCCCAATTTGTTCATTTTTCGGAGAAAAAAAATTCCCTTTTTTTTCTTGAAATCGGTCAGCATTAATCCATGCCTCCGAGCTTTTGAAATTAACATGGGGTTTTAAATTGGATAAAACTCGGTTTTCAAGCTAATAAAAAAAAGAAGTACTTGTTATTAACTTTTTGTAAATTAATGTTTAGTTACTTTTTAAGGAATGTTTATGGAATAATAACTACCCAATAGCTTTTAATTCCCCCCCACTCCGACAGACGGTTTTTTCTTGTTTTCCAAATTCATTATTTTTATTCGACAAGTGACAAGTATCCAAGTATTTTTGAACTTATTTTCAATTCTTTAGACAATTATTATTTGGTGGAATAACATTTTTTCCAGTAAATCGTGAAAATATACTATATTTTGGGATAAATGATATAGTTGATGAATGTAAAAAATATTTTTTTAAACATATTTTTTAATTGTTTAAAACAATTTCTGTTTGTATAAGTTTTCTTCTAGCAAATCGTGAAAAGTTAGTATTTTCTGTAATTAATAACACAATTAACGATTGTTTAAACTAATACTTTTTTATTTAAGATATTTGGAAATTATTTAAACAATTTTCATTTGTTTTATTATTATTTTATTATTATATTGTTTTATGTTATTATTGTATATTATATTATTATTATTGTATTTTGTATTATATTATTATTTTTTGGAATTAAGGACTTGCTCCTTTTCATGGGAAAGATGGAGAAAATTCTAGTTTTATCGAAACTCTTACACTACACTCAGAAAAATTTTTCTTCGAATCAAACAAATTCTTTCTTTGATATAGGGTCAAACAAGTGTTTAATTTATTGAAACAAATATTTATTCGATTCAAACCAAGCTTATTTGATTCAAATGCACAATTTTTTAATTAAAACAAATTTTATTTTAATCAAACCAATTTCAGCATTGAAATATGGTTAACCAAGTGTTTGTTTAATTCAAACGAACATTTTTCTGACTGTATGTGGCTTATTAATCAGTGCTTTCTTATCTCAACGAAATCAATCTGAAAAAAAACTATCGATAACGGAACTGAGAAGAATTGTTAAAAAATGTATCATTATTCAATGATTCGAAAAAACTGCAATTTTCTCCACCTTTCCTATGAAAAGGTACCAGTCAATATTTATTAATTGTTTAAATAATTGTAACTTTTCGAGATTTAGAGGAGCAAAAAAATATTTAAACAAATCAAAATTGTTAAAATAAAATCCATTATATATCGTTCAAAAAATATATTACTTTCAAAAATCGTTAATTGTGTCATACATTACAACAAATAACAGCTTTTCACGATTTACAGGACACATTTATTGAAGTAATTACTAAATTAGTTAAAAAAGAAATATTACTCTTGAAAAATTATAATTTTTCACGGTTTACAGGGCACAAACTTTTTAAATAAATAATAATGGTTTAAGCAATTCGATATTAGTTTAAAAATACTTATGAACTCGTCACTTATTGTATAAAAATAATTTATGTTGAAAACATTTCAAAAATACCATCTGTAGCATGAATTTGACATAAAACTACTATTTTGCATTTTTTTGGGTCACTTTCCGGGAACAATTTGAGGGGACCGGGGGGATCAAAATTAAAAGTTATTTCGTGGAAATTATTCCTTGAACATTCCTTAAGAAGTCACTAAAATTTAATTTACAAAAATTCATGGATTAATGTTGACAGATATGAAAAAATAATAGGGAATTTATTTTTCCGGAATACGAACAAATTTGGGGGGCGTCAATCACCAAAAATCGACAGTCGAATTATCACAGGTATAAATTTGGAGCACCCCAAAGAGCATAAAAAATTTTCTCTGGCAAGACTGAAGTTCCTAGGAGCCTTTTAAAAAATGGTTTAAATTTTAATTTTCAAAGGATGTATCAAATTAAAATACAAAACTGTATTTTCGGGAAAAATAAATTTTAATTATTTTTCAACTTCAATTCGTGCTAAGCTCGTCAGATTTTAAAAATTTGCTATGAAATTTTTAGAAATTATTCTTCAGGATGTCCCTCGGCTGATGGAGTAATCAGAATTTGAAAATGTTTGTTTAGGAAAGTTTCAGCTCAAAATATTGAATAGTTTAGGAGCAGTAATGATTTTAGTTTTCGGCAGGGCTCGAGTTCGCGTTTACCGCTTATCCATGGAGTTTCGCTAGTGAGTTGTTGCTTACGACGATATGTTTCATATTGAATACATATCTAACAAAAGTAAGTTTACAAGACACTCATTAATTTTATTCAATTTTTTATGTATTTTTCCGCTGGTAATGTCTGGATGTAAATGTAGAATACTCTAATGTACGCAATTTTTACACCTTTGTAACTGCTTAACTGTGGACATTATACATGCTTGTACTTGCAGTACAGTACTTGCTTGCTAAAAAGTGCTAAAATAAATATTTGGCGATTTTTCAATTTATATTCAAATGGAAAATATACCTGCAACAAATCGAGGTAGAACCCGAAAGAGAGACGCGAGTACAAAGGCGCGAAATAGGGCGAAAAAGGGCGCGTTTGAATAATTTTTCTATTCAAATAGGGAATTATTAAAGTTCTATCAACTTCCAATCAAAAAATTGTAAGAAAATTCCTACTTTGTGTATATTACACGTCAAAACATTTTGTGCAATTATTTTAATTGAAATATTATTAGAAAATATAATTAATTAGATTTCCCGGATGTAAAGTCATTTTATTGAATCAAATCAATCAAAAATAGTATGCAAAGCTATAATAATCTTATTTTATACTTGAAAAGATTAAATTGTATATTTTATGTAACGACTAATTAAGAATTGAATACAATCGATGAGTGTTTTGTAAACTTACTTTTGTTCCGTTTTTATTCGGTAAGAAAAATATCGCCTTATAAGCAAAAACTCACTAGCGAAACACCGTTGCTCAAATGTAAGCCC
>CAKNWU010303072.1:0-12738 GCA_932072015.1 Andricus quercustozae
ATGCGAGCGAGGAGAAGCGAGGCAAAGCGAAAAGGCAATGAGATAATAGCGTGCGATCCTAAATATAAGGTGTGGATGAATGTTAGTTTTAAGGCTTAGTTTTAAGGAAAATTATGTAAAAATGAAAGTGTAAGCAAGTCAATTTTTTAAGGCCAACAGGCTGAAGAATAAACGTTTATACTACTACTACTATATAATTTTTTTTGAAAATAAAGATTTCCCTGAATTTAAAACTTTTCCTCTTCCAAATTGTAGAAAGTGGGGTTTGTTTTTCAATGATAATACAAAATTTTCTAAATTAATATAATCCTGATTAGGAACTTTGAGATAGGGAATGTTGAGACTTTTACTGATCGCAAGCTTAGAGTTTCAAATAAAAAAATAATTCATTATTTTGCTAACTTTGTTTCTTTCAAACACAAAAATTGTGGAAATTTAAAAATTTCCTCTTTTGAATTAGAATAATTGTTTAATTTTTAAGTTTTAAGCGATTCCATGTCAAATCATCTGAAAAATTCAAAATTTAAAATTTTGTTCCTTTTTTTTAACTTTCATAATTTTGTTGATGTTAATTATATTCGGGTCTATTTTGTTTTAAATTATTCGTAAGAGGACGCAATTTTGAAAATGAAATAATTTCAAAATTTTCTCAAATTAAATTCTTTGTTGGCTTTTTATATCATCCAGGAGGCTATTTTTTCATAAAGACTGATTCTAACACTTCGTAATTGATTTATGTCAAGAATACTGGGAAATTTAACTAATAGTAGTAGTAATTTGATATTTTCAGTCAATAATTTACATTTATCTCCTGTTATCAAGAAGGTTCCAATTAGTTTCTTATTATATATGTAATTTTCGCAAATAAAGTCGATAGAGGTTTTTGCTACTTTTATTATAAAGAATGTTTAGGGATAATGCTAACTTATCCGGTATTTAGCTTTTTAGGTATAGTGATTATTCTAGGGATTTTTATTTTCTCTTTGTTTTCAACAGGGATCCTAATAATATACACAAGTTGATTCCTGATGATGAAAATTTTGATTGTAGAAGTTTCCAGGATATGCTGGACGTGTTCTTCGCTGTATCAAGATCTTTATCTAATTCGTCGATCAGAATTCCTACTATTATTAATTTGTTTTGAATGTATAGTGACCGAGTTTTTTCTCTAATTTGATTCAGAATTTTACTTTTTGTCTGTGCGATGATTTTGTTGTCATTAAATAGTTGGTCAAATAATTTATTTATCAACTGCAGGTCACTCTCCTCGAATGTTCCAAATAGTGCTTTTGACGCATCTCGTACGAAGTTCAACAGTCCACGCTAAATAATAATTAGGAGGGTCCACTCTTCGTCGAACAGATAAGCTGATCCTATTTCTTCCTTATAAATGTTTTTTTTCACTTCTTTGATATTTACTCGAGTGCTCCGAGCCCCAAGCACCGTTGCCAAAATTAGAATTTAGGTGCTCATCCTAGAAATAAGGCATTGACTGGTTAGCGTGTATACGGCTTCTTTTGTCATTTAGTACAATTACATAATTATGATTGTCTGACTTTTCTGTGATTACAGCTGGCGCTACCCAACTAGAAGAGAGTTTGTTTTGTTTTTGGAGATTTATGAGTTTAACCAAATCTCCTGGTTCGTATATCGATTGAGGTGAAACAATTTTTGAGTCGTGAAGTCGCTTTTATTTTTATTTTTGAATCTGCAATCTCTCTCCAGCTTTTCTCAAATAATGTTGGTGTCTGTTTTTCCACATCTCGATCAGTTCAGATTACTTTAAGCTTGATGCAGTGGCCAGAGATGAAGGTAAATTAGCTTCCTTGCCGAAAGTTAGTTCAAACGGAGTGCGACCAGTACCTTCATGCTTCATAGTGTTGTGAGCAAGCGTTAGTAAGTGTTTCATTTTAGGTATCTTCGATGCTCGTTTTTAACCAATTTTTAATTGTTGAGTGTGATCTTTCAAGTGATCCATTGGTTTGGGTGTGGTAAGCAGTTGTGTCGATGCGCTGTTTTCTGAATAAGTTTTCGAAGTTCCGAATTAATTGTGAAACAAAGTTTTGTCCTTGATCTGTTAGTATACTTCTGGGTGAAAACCTGAACTTAGGTTGAAAGCTGAGCAAAAATTTCGATTGTCTTAGTTGATCCAAGATGTCAGCGATGACGGGTAATGGATATGCATCCTGATTAGTATCTTCGTTTGTCTTGAAATAATCGTGTACTATTCTTAATTGATTGTTTTTGAAAGGGACCACCCAAATTGGTGAGTTAAAAGGTGAATTAGAGTTTCTTATTATCTGTTGTTTCAAAAGATTCTATACGTGCTATTTGAAAAACTTTCTATGAGCTTCAGGATGTTTGTAGGATCTGATGTTAACTGTTTTCCCTGATTTTAATGTTATCGCGCATTCAGTAACGGTTGTGCATGATAAGGGGTCTCCTTCTAATGTACAAACGATGTTGCATTTGGTAACAATTTTCCGAATAGGTTCTCGAATGGAGTCTATGACGTGATCTAGGCGTGTATTTTCATTTAATTTTCTAATTGTCTCGGGGTTGAAGGGTACTCCTCTCCCATTATTATACTGCATTACGTCGCATGATTTAATATTAGTGACAATATCAAAATATATTTCCTCTTGAAGTCTTACTGGTTCATTTTTCTAATTAAAATAAGGTAGTTTGATTTGATTATTTTTTCATCTGTATAGCCCATCCGGGATATTTCCTTGGTTTTCTATCCACACATCATTATCTGTTTCTTCTGTCGGGATACATCAGATTCTTATAAAATTCCTTTCAATGAACTATCTGTCGTCATGTGACAACATCTTTTCAGCATCTAGATATAGCCATTTATCCGTTAAATAGTACTTGTTATATTTTTTTGAAAGTCAGTCCAATTATTTCTTCTTCAGGTAGAAGGAAATTGTCAGAAACAATGTGAAGAAATGTCTTTTTCCTAAATATGCGCTGTGTGTTGCTAGCTGGTTTTTGTGTTCATCATTGCTAATGTTGAAATTTCTTGTCATTTTAAATTGTGTGCATTCGATTGGGAGATAGTCTTCCTTTATGAGATTGATAGATGAGCCAGAGTCTACTAATACTCTGCATTCTCGTCCGTTTCGTTTTCCGGCGACTGATTATAATCGTCCATGAACGTTAGAGGCTCTGCTAGTTCTAACTTTGTTTCTATTTGTTGCATTTCCTCCACCGGGAATTCCTGATTGTTAAAACATCCTCGTGTTCCTCGCTGGTGCAGTGTACTTGAGGTGGCCTTGTTGCATTTATACCCTGCCGAAAATTTTGGGTTTTAGTGTAGCATTGATTTGCTAAGTGTTCTTGGTTGCCACATTTATGAAATTTAATTATTGTTCTGGCACTCAAAGGGACATTTTGATTAGGAACGTGGGTTATTGTATTGGCTTCGGTTCAAGGTTGTGGTGTTGGTCTAAATTGTTGTTTTGGTTGGTCATTTAATTAGGTAAGGGTTGATACGCTATATAAATTCGGTTTTTGTTTTTTTTTTTTCTTTTAAGCAAACTTCAGCTTCTAGTGTTTCCTGCAAAGCTTCAGTTATTGTATCAGACTTTATAGGCCGAACTTGGCTAGAAATTTCATCCCTCAGTTTCAATTCATATTTTTCAACGGCTAATTTTTCCTCCATATCGAATGCTACTTCCCATTCGGTGCTTGAACTGTATTCGGTCTAAAAAGCGTAGTTTAGCTAGGTGTAGGTACCTCGAAATTTGTTACTATATGTCCATACGCTCTCAGGGCCTTACTTGACATTTTCTAATTCAGCCCTGCATATTTCAACTGAGGTGGTTATTCGTAAATTAGAATGCAGAGCATTGTATAAATCCTCGTAATTATCGATAAGGAATTGTATAGTCGATCTTTCAGCGGTGCCAAACATTTTTCCTGTGAATATATAGTTGAGTAATATGGGGAAATTACAGCAACGCAGTCCTGCTCGTTCTACGCTCTTCGCTGGAGAGATTCCTGGCTCGATGACTCGTCATCCGTTTGCTTGAGCAAACGCTATTATCACATTTATTCGCAGATATCATATGTCAAGAGAATGAACTGAACTTTGTTACAGTGATTTTTAAACTTATTAAGTAATTATTGAACTGTGCTTTCATTTTTATTATTTCTGCATAAGCTAGAAATCGTCGTTTAAAATATTAATTATCTAAATATATAAAAACTTACTATGTATAGTGCTATGCAATGCAAACTATGCAAGTTACAATACCAGCACAAGGGGTTCATGATTTACCGACATCCGATTTTTTTTAAATTTAATTTCAATTTAACTTTCAGAAATTTAATTTTCTGTTACTTGTTGCAGAGATAAGTTTACAGTTTGATTGCCTACCTATTGGTGCCCCTATTCCTGGTGTTCCTTGTTCCGGAAATTCTTCTTCTGACACACATTCTCCCGAAAGCTCTCTTGTCAGACCTCGTTCTCAGAGTTCTCCGGTAACGTCTTCTCCTGCGGAGCCTGCTCTTCGTATCAGGTCCAGGTCTCCTCCTGCCTGGCATTCTTCTTTACGCGTTCTTGGATTTACACTTGAGCAACTTCCATTTGTTCGACTTATTCACAACATCAATCCGAGACAAAAATTTGAAGTTCGAAGATATACTTTTCCGCGCGATAAGCGAATTCAATTCAGAGAAGATCATTCTCTCCCTAGGCCCGTGCCACTCAAAGAACAAACTGTATAATCAATATCGAATAGTAACGCTCTTGCAATATTTGGGCAAGTGAGAAGGAAGACGGTGATTCTATGCAGTGCACACCACCGCAATTGCTAGAACAAGCTAAAAATGCCACTTTGGATTTACTAACGTGTAAGTCGAAAGACAACTACGAAGCGGCGTACGACGATTTTCCAAAATGGCGATCTGATAACAAAACGACGTCGTGCTCAGAAAATACTCTATTGGCCTATTTCAAAATGATGAACGCGTCAATGAAACCTTGAACTTTGTGGTCCATATTCTCTATGCTGCAAAAACTCTCCTTTTGAAAGAGAAACAAAATATTTGTATGTACGCGACCTTGATTACATACATAAAAAAGCAATCAGTTGGTTTCGAGCCCACAAAATCAGCTGTATTCAGTAAAGCCGAAGTTACCCGCTTTATATCGACAGCTCCAGACGTTGATTATCTTGCTATAAAGGTAAGAATTTGAAGGAAAAAAAAAACATAAATGCATTTTCACACACAGACCCACACACACACACACGCATGTCAACCACACAACAGTGCGAGAAAGACTTGCATACATTCAATTGTTTTTGATTTAAAATTAAAATCTTTTTTTGTTGAAATATCAATTATGCATGTATTTTCTCATTAAGAATTCATATTTTTTGGTTGAAAATGAACTATTTTGTTGAAATTTTGACTCGACATTTCATTCCAGGCACAAACCAGGAGATCGAGAAACAAACATACATTTCACTGATTTTTATTTGGAATAAAAATCTTTTTTGGTTTCAAATTCACCTATTTCGTTGAAAATTAACTTCTTTGTTGAAATTTTGATTTGACAGATCGTTGCCACAAAAAGGCGGAAGGGAGAAATTCAACTGTGTGTTTGAAAATTCAACTGTGTGGTTGAAAATTCAACTATTTGGATGAAAATTAACTTTTTTTTATTAAATTTCGATTTGAAATATCTTTGGCAGAAAAGGGCACGAGAGAGAGAGAGAGAGAAAGACCCATTCATTCTGTTTTTTTTTTTTTAATTAAAATCTTTTTTGCTTGAAAATTCAACTATTTGCTTGAAAATTCAAGTATTTGGATGAAAATTCAACTGTTTGGTTGAAAATTCAACTATTTGGTCGAAAATTCAAATATTTGGTTGAATATAACATTTTTGGTTGAAATGTTGATTTGACGTATCATTGGCACAAACAACCTGAGTATTTCCACAACCAAAGGTAAATAAATAAACAATTACCCAGAGAATAAGGCAGCGTATTTTATTCTGACAATAGCCTAAAACTTTATTTTAGTTTTTGACCGTTACTTTAATTTCAAGGAGTTCAAATATTTTACAAAAAGTTTAAAACATTTCGCAGAAATTTCAAGATTATACAAAGATTTCAAATATTTTACAAAAATTTTGAAAGATTTCGCAAAAATTGCACTATTTCACAAAGACTTTAAATACTTCAGAAGATTTCAAACAATTTACAAAGTTTTCACAGATTTTAAGGATTTCGAAGATTCAAAATAAGTTTGTACACTAGATTTAAAAGATTTCACAACATTTTCCCATAGATCTCGAACATTTCATAACGCTTTCAAGGATTTAAAAGATTAGAAAAAGGAGTGTACACCAGATTTCGAAAATTTGGAACATTGGACAAAAATCTTAATCTTTCAAAGGATTTTAAAGATTTTAAAAAGGGTTTAGTAAATCAGATTTGAAAGATTTCAAAACATTTCAAAAGGTTTTAAACGATTTCAAATTTAAGAAACTTAAGAAGATTGCAAAAGATTTCAATAATTTCAAACGAACACAAAAGATTTCACATACAAAGATTAAAGAAATATTTTAATAATAGATCGAAGATTTACAAAAATTTCAAAGATTTCAAGGATTTCAAAGATTTTGAAGATTTCTTGAATTCAAAGATTTTACCAAATTTTTAAAAGATTCCAAATGATTTCACAGAAATTTCAACATGTATTGTACATGTATGTTATGTATGTTATGTATTGTACATGTATGTATTATACATTTATGTATTAACGGTTATTTCCTTACAAATATAGATCAATTTGTTAACCAAGGCGTTGCATTTTCAACCAAGAAAGATTTTCAGATTAATAAATTTGGAACGCATTCTATTTTTAATATTTCAAGAAGAAATATGAAAGTTTCAAAACTTCAAATACATTTTTGGTATAAAAGTCGAAGAAGGTAATTTTCCATCAAAAGTGGAATAGTGAAATGTAAAGTCGAAAAAGTAATTTTCGCAACAACTAATTTTCAACAAGGTATTTTAATTTTTAACCAAATATATCTGTGTCTTTTCGGAATACTATGGGTAAAATTTATTACCAAAGAAATTACTAAATTTAAATTTAAAAAATTGATGTGAAGGAGGTTGAAGAATAATTGAAAGGGGGCATAAACATCATACTGATAATATTGATTTAGTGATAGAACATTCGGGACCATGTGTGACAGAAGCTTGAAACCACAAACCTAATAGTTGAAAAAAAAATTGAAAACAATGAATTGCTGTCCACTTTACACTGTATTGCTTAATCAGTCTATAAGTGTTATTGAATTTCTTCTTGAGAAAAAGATACTGAAAAAGATACCTTTACAATTTTTAGTTAAAGACGTTTCAACTGAATGTTGAACAAACATTTTTGTTGGTTCTATTACTAATCAATCCTTCAGATATGCAAAATGTGAATATCAAGAACCTTTGGCCCTCCACTGAATTGTAAATAATCTATAAATGCAGCCGCTTCTGACGTAATTCTGCTTCTCCGGTATTAGTCTTGACTTCTCTATCGTTATCTCTGCTCGTATTTAGGAACAATGAAGATTGTCACTCTATTCTTTGCCTACGTGGCGTTACTCAATTTTCCAAGTATGTGTAACTAACATAATATCAAAAATTGTGAATAATTCTAATTTTTAATTATACTTCTAAATCTGAAATGTAACATTCATAAACATTGCAATTAATACTTTTATTTAGTGCTACGTTGCCAGATCAAAATCTTGTGACATATGGAAGCTTGAAAACTTCTAACATATGGAAATTAAAAAAAAAAGACTAACGCGATTAAATAACTCTTAATCTTGAAGTTGTCTTCTAATTATACAATTTAAAATTTACAAATATGAATTTGAATTTGTTTTCAACAAATATTCTCATTTAGTGTGACGACGCCGGATAGTGCACCAAGCATCGGATTTCGTAGAATAAAGAATTCTTAGAACAGCACCCATAGCAACATTTACTGAATTCATTTTTTTGGTAGCCTCTTTAAGGAAAAGACTTGAACTTGAGAAAATAGAACCTAAGTAGAGCTACTCTTTAACTTCTTCAAGCTGAACCCCAGAGAAGAAGAAACTGCAGCTTCGCGAGCGACCTATATGAAATACTACAACTTTTGATTTAGATTCATTTACTTGAAAGAAATTTACTTTACAATATTCCTCAATTAGGTTAATCTTAAATTGAAGATCTGCTTGAGAGTTGGCGAGGATCACCATATCGTCAGCATAGGCTAGTAAAATTACATCAATTAGGTGATCGATCGAAATTCCCATCGACCCGCAATGGAATATAGAACTACAAATCCCACTGTCTGAGTGCTTATCTTCTGAAACTTACTTTTCCAGTTTACAAAAATGTCATAATTTACTTTTTGCAGTTCTCCGTGCTCGGGCTTATCACGTTCGTATACATCCTGCTGAAATTAAAAATACTGGCCGTGATAGAGGTGGTCGTGGTAGAGGTGTTGCTGAATTTCCAAATCCCCATCCAGGTACTGATAATACCTCATCCCACTGCCTAAGTGCTTATCTTCTGACTCAAAGTTATTTTTCGAGTGTGCACAAATTCCATAAATCACTTTTTTACAGATCGCGCTGCTTGGACTAATCACGGTCATAGTCATCCTACTGCAATCCCATGGAATCTTCCACAAAGACATATAGTGATAACAAGAGTTTTGAATGGCGGTTCTTCACACAATCATTTTCTTATTGGAGACCTCGTACCTGATTCTAGAATCACATCGTGCAATGGTCCATTTGGGTACGCCATTGTTGACCTCAATGATAGCGAACGTTTATATGCTTGTCTCAAACCCATAGCGTATCATAACGAGTCTGAAAACAGCAGGCAAACTGGTGGTGTCCCAGAATTCATCGCTATTGTAATAAGAGAAGGTATGGTTCCTCGTAGACTTAAAGGCGTTCTTACGACTGGCGATGCAAGAATAACACTCACCACAACTCGTCACGAATTTGTGAGGCCAGATATGCATGCATTAGGGCACGTTCGTTACATAAAGACCGATCCAATTAATCCAATTAATTCGATAAATGCTGATGGAGACGTATATGCATGCCCTTACGTAGAGCCAACATCTCCAATCGACTCTGAGTGAATCGAGACGCTAAAACAATCAAGGTCAAACAATCGATCTGACATGAATTGATCAAAAAGTCGTTGAAATTGTATTTAATAATTATTGTTAAAATACTTTTTGTACTAACAAATAATAATAGGAACATTTTACATTACAATTTTCAAATTAACAGTTAATAAAACGCAAATTTTAAGATACTATTATATTTTTTGCAACACCCACCCCTATATTTTTAACAAGTCTTTTTTTAAAAAAGCGGGAGGACTGGAAGCCAAATCGGATTAATATTGTATCCATTGTCCTCTCAGCAATGAAATGATTTCAGCCTTATCTGAAGGACGTTCCGCCCGTAAAAGCGAATGACATATGGCGTAGGACGTCCAAAATATGACGCCAAGCCCAACTTGCCTCATCAAACTTAACAAAACAAAAAAAAAACAGCAATTACAGAACTCAATCAGAATGAAGGCATCATAATATTACCCGCAGACAAAGGCAACACAACAGTAATAATGAATAAAGAAGACGATAACAACAAAATCATGGACCTTCTAACTGACGATACACATATAAAACTTAAAAAAGACCCCACAAAAACAATAGTCAGCAAAACAAAAACCCTTCTAAAATACTCTAAACTGGACAGCAAAACAATATCTTAATTAATACCTACCAGTCCCATCTCTCCAAGACTTTACGGACGCACAAAAATCCACAAAAACAATATTCCACTAAGACCGATCGTCAGCGCAATAGAATCACCAACTTACAACCTAGCACGATTCCTCGTCAAAGAACTAAATCCTTTCAACTCTATCACACATGTCCAAACCTCTTTTGACTTTATCAGAAAGAAAAAACAGATTCACATTAAACCTCAGGAGCATTAATGGGATCCGAATCTCATCTGTAATAGCCAACATCTTTATGGAAAAACTAGAAACTAAAATCTTCAACCAATCGAAGCTTAAACCGGAATTCTGGTGTCGTAACGTTGACGACCCTTTGTCATCTGGAGACATGAACTAGACGAATTACAAAAGTTTTTCGATTTCCTCAACCGATTACACCCTGATATCCAGTCCACCATAGAAATTAAACAAGACGGAAAATTGATTTTCTTGGACGTACTATTTTCTCCTGCCACCACCACACATCTCAAAAGCAATCGTTCATCAACTCCCTTGTATACAGAGCTTTCTTCATAACAGATAAAGAAAACTTACAAAAGGAATTACAGAACGTTAAACAAATCCTAATACAAAACAATTACACAAACAAACAAACTAATAAAGCAATAAGAAAATACACTAAAGAAAAGCAAGTCAACACAACCTGCTAAAGAAAGAGAGATAAAAACGACCACCATCCTACCCTTCATTTAAAGTATCACAGAACATATAGGAAGAATTCTCAACAAACACAACATCCAAACTATATTTAAACTACCCGCGAAAAGAGAATAACTTCTAAACAGCCCTAAGGGTAAAAAGGCACCTCTCAGTGATCCAGGTGCATATAAAATCCCTTGTAATTGTGGCAAAGTCTATATTGGATAAACCGGGAGATCAGTGAGCCAACAAGGATCATGAGAGTAAAGTCAGGACAAAACTTTTCACCTAATCAGCACTAGCTGAGAATGATATCGAAACAGGACATAGCATTTTATTTGACAAAACAACCGTCATGAAAAAAACGTAAAATAATTTTCCAAGAAAAAATAGAGAAGCAATCGAAATCTTAAAACACCCTAATAACATCAATAGGCACAATGGATAATACCAATCTGATTTGACTTCCCTTCAGGTTAGCTTTGAAGATGTGAACTGCAATATTCACGAAACATCAGCAAGATTCGTAGTTTTGCACACGAGTGAAACCCGAAAAACCTCCTTTAAATTCATTATAACAAAACTAATTTTCAACGAATCAGGTTCGTTTTGCAAAGGAGTTCAACCTTGAAGCAAGTAATAGAATGAAATAATTGAATCGTCAACAAATACAGAATTATTTTCAAACCAGGTAGTAACATTTTTATCTAAAAAAGGATAACATTTTTACAAAAAGAGATGAATTTTTAAATCAAGAAAACGTACTATTAATAAAAGGGTTAAATGAATCGCTGAAATGACACTTTTTAATATATTAATCAACTAACAAAATGATTTTTATTCATAGCGGAGAGAAAATTCTTCTCTAGCTTTGCCGGGAACTGGCCGAGTTTAATTTCCAACCAAGAATGGTTTTTTAGGCAGGAAAGAAAAAATATTTGTTAAATTTTCAACTGAAAAATATAAATTTTGCACAAAAACAGCAATTTTGATATAAAAAGGAAAGTTTTTCTCCAAAATTGGAATCATGCCAACCAAAACGTTAAATGAACTTTTAATAGAATTCTTGAGTTTTCGTATGCAACATGACATTCTTTTTATTGTTCTGAAATTTTTTAATTCAAAATTCAAAAATGAGGACGCAAGAAGAGGTTTAGTAGGTAGTCCAAATAGAGAGAGAAAGCGAAGGAAACGAGTGCACCAGGCTATTGAGTTGGTAGAATGGAAAAAAAGAAATTTCGTATTTATGGATTTACTAGGAATAGAGAATAACTTAAGGAATGAGGCAAAGAGGAGAGAAAAAGAAATTTTTCCTTGTCTCTTACTCGCCTAAGAAAGAAACAAGATTATAGGAATGATCAAGCGTGGAAGGTACCTGGTTTAGATAATATTCCAAATTAGTTGTGGAAATATCGGTAAAAAGAACTCAAGGATTATGGATAATGTGCAATATGGACAAATGTTCTGAATTGTTTGGTAAATAAAAGGCTATAAAAGAAGAAAAGAGGAATTCGGCCAAAGTTCGTGAATTAAAAGGCGCTGTTCGACTCATTGGGCCGAGACGAGATAGAAAAAGTTATCCGGGAAAAGGGAATAAGACTGGGTTTAAAAGATTATAGGAAATTGTTAGAGAGGTAAAAATCAGAATAAAGGCAACAGAGCCAATAGGACATTTCTGGATGGTGCGAGGAGTATGAGGTCCACTTAACCCACTTTTACTTAATTAAGCACTAGGGCGGGAAAGAAGGCATGGAAGCAGTGCTCCCAATTTTGGCAACTTTTTGAACTGCGCTTGGGTTGCGCTGGCAACCCGATTGGTCACTATTAGTCACAATTACCCTGGCTGATCAGAGCAGGATTTGGTTCGGTACCAATTGGTATCAGCCGGCGTGAAAAAGACATTGCGCATTGAGATTCCCCAGTCATGTTGGGAACTGAAGAAGAAATTTCTCATCGTAAAGTTTCCAAAACGGTTCTACGCCATGTAGATGAGTTGTTTCAGATTTTTGTAACTTGCAGCGTTACTCCCAATCCGGCCGGCATCCTAACATGATCCTTGCAGATGAGGATCCACAGCTTCTTTGAGTCTGGCAGACGATAGTAGATAGAAAAGGCGGGAGAATTCTAATGGCTTGAAACGTGTGTCGATGGAGTCTAGCCGTTCTAAGAGTCTCGAGTGGCGTCCCATTTGAGTGTCGAAGTCGAAAGAAGTCCCTCGACTTTCCTTAAAATTATAAATCTTAAATCTAGCCCT
>CAKNWU010303090.1:0-10723 GCA_932072015.1 Andricus quercustozae
GAAACATGAACGCCCTCAATAATGTAGCTTTTCACTTGGTCTCCATAAGTTAGCACCTTTTCATTTGAACACGTCTATTTATAATCTGTAATTAAAATGAAAAGATCCACTGATGATTGTAGCTTTACAACCAATCACGTTTTCGACAACAATATATGCTAGATATCGTAAAACAACTTTTCCAGACAGGAAAAACAAACTATTTACAGCACATATTTGTTTCAAGTCATGACGTCATGAACGACTTCTGAAAAGACGTTTACGTCGGATTCTCCTGCTTCCCTAATTACTAACAGATATTTTTCAAGTTAACAAAAAATACATAAATCGCTTTTTCTTCTTACAAAACTAGATGCAATGGAAAATGGACATGAAGGCAATCCACCAGACGAACTTATTTCTCTTTCTGCAAGTAGCCGCGTTTATGTAGTTATTCATAAAGCCATACATATTGAAGCTGGATATCCAAGACACATTTCTCCTTTTCAAGTTCCTGATTGGGTGCTTAGTGAGGAAGGATTACCTAATGTCACAGAGAAGGTTTATATATCCTTGACTCATGGGGTACCGCTTCGAAATTTAGATGCAAGATTGTCACCTATCCATGTGAGATTTAATAAGAATGTAGAATCACAATGTTTTATAAGAGATGGCGCCAATGTTTATAAAGCAATACTATTTCCTGACAATTTTCAAATATTGTTCGATCCTAATAACGCGGTCGTTATGGTACAAGGTTCAGATAGATCTAACACCAGATGGATGGGTGTGCTAGAACGTTGGGGGGGTTTTACCCCTAACTGGGTTCAATGAGCCTACTATCGATTCAGAACTGTAAAAGAAGGTTGATAACAGCCAGTTTAGAATAGAAAACAAGATTCTCAAATGCAGAAGAGATAGTAGAAGGAACTATTCACCATAGTCACCATCTCAGTAAAATCAACAAGCTGTCTGCTAGCAAACCCCTAGATGTTTTAACACAAAGCTTAATTCTTTAGCTGAATTTTTTGATATTTTCAATATGATGTCTTCACTCCGACTGAGATCTGGTACAAACATAAGGTTTTGCCATCCAAATTTGTCAACATCTATTTTGTGTATTTAGGGATGATTTGTATAGGTATGGAATAGGATATACTGCTATCATAGATGTTAATATAAAATTATCCTTGTATAACTATAGATGTGTCCTCAATATTTAAAACATCCTACTATTGACTAACATGTAGCAGAAAAATCTAGTAGTATTCGGAAGTAAATTAAAGAAAACCGTCTATTCGTTAAGTGAAAACTCCATATTTTACTGTATGATAGTGATTTGGTTCATCTTTTAAAATTTTCTGAACTCGGCAATAAATAAATCAACTCCTACATTTTGAGGTTATATTATTTAAACGATCTAAACCAACTATATCCAGACATCGATGCCACATCACTTTTGCTATTTATTTGTTATGTCTCAGGCGATTTTCATTACGGTGGGATATCTCAATATCCCTGAAATGTCCTTAGGATAGCTCAGAATATCCTGAGGAAATCCCATTAATGTGCCAATTTTATATGCCATGTATGTCCCCAAGATATCCGAATTCAATAATTTAGTATGTTCCTGGAAATGCAGATATACCTACTGATATTATTTATCTGAAGTTGGATGAAATCGCTGCGAACAATTGAAATCTACAATTATCCGAAAGCAGATAATTTTTATCACGAGAAGTATAAAAATTATCCATCGTCCGATAATTGTAGTTCTCAATTGTTTGCAACGTTTTTAACCAACTTCCGATAAATAATATCCCTGGGACTTGCTGTGTATGCATATTCAATCGTTTCAATAAAATAACAAATCATTTAACAATATTAGGTATTTTTCCGGAGGTGGGTAAATTCCATCATGGCTGTCATTGTGCGAAAACTGTCGCGTAATAATAAGTGACGCTTCAACAAAAGTCAACAAATTCTCGAATATTCGTGCCGGATTATAATCTATTCTGATTCATATTATGTAAACCAACGCGGTGAATATTAGTTTGATTGTTTTTTTATCATAAAAACTGATTTTGCTGTTATACTGATAGTGAAAAGTATGATATCTAAACTGCCAACTTTTAAATTTTCAGAAAGTGGCTTGTTTTTTATTGTAAGTAGCCTATTATTTGTTATAGAAATAATTCGCTCTAATAATTTTCTTATAATCATACTAAAATAGAATTTGAAAAACAAACCGAATATTCGAGATTTGTATAAAGCGGTTTTTTCTCAAACGGTTGTTTGTGAATGTTTTCAGGAATTTTACATATTTTTATTAATATTCATTTCAGAAATACTGGATTTCATTGCCAACCTTGTGTACATCTCGTACAAGACATTGAGTGGATATCGTACGGGGCAGAAACGTCAATATCCTTGGAATATGCCATGGATATCCCGGGAGATTTTTAGAACATTTTTCAGGATATCCCATATCCTGCCGAGATATCCTAGGGATATGCCAAAGATATTTTGTTTTGAGGGTATATATGTAATTTAATATACAAATTTAAACATATTCCAAAATATTGTTTTATATTCCCAAATATTCCCTCATATTCCTACATATTCCCTTACATCCGTAAATATTTCCATATTCTTCATATCATGTGTATTTCCAAATATTCCGATATATTCTCTATATTCCCGAATATTCTTTAGCGAATCAACTGATTCGGCCGATTTTGGCCTCTTTTTCTTAAATAAATGAATAAATAAATAAATACTTAAGGTTACTTGAATTCTTAAATATTAGTAAAGGGGCCATCCATAAATTAAGTAACAGCTTTTGAGGTGGAGGGAGATTAGAAAAATATTACGATCTTTTACATAGGGGTGATTGATACTGTTATGCAATATTTTTAACAAATCAACTAATGTATAAACAGGAAAACTAGGATTTCAATTTTGTTTCAGGTTGTTTACTTAAAAAATAATTTTGAACTTGAGCTATGTTCGCTGTCATGATCAATGTCATAACTGAAAAAAATTCAATTCCTTTCAATATTGGTGTTGCTCAATAGGTCTGCTTTGTTTTTCTTCAAAATTTCAAACTTTAGACTCAAAAAGAATGGTTAGTATTAATATATTTGTAGGTCTTATGGGTAATAAATCTTGCAGATATAAAAAAATTTAAAATCTAAAATAATATAATGTAAGTTACTTCTGAGTAATCATAGAAAATATTTACTCATTTTTTATCAGATTCTACGTGAGATTCCAATGCATATGCATATTTCTTCACAGGGAGATTAGTTCTTCATTTTGAAAACGTAACCATGTCCCTAAACGTCAATTAGTAAAATATTGCTAATTCTACCATCAGTGAAATTCAAATAATTCAATTTAAAAAAATTGAATCACTAAAGATTATTAGAAAATTACTTATTAAATTCTTAGAAATATTTACTGATACAATACTCAAAAACAACTAATTGCTTAGAGAAAATATATGAATTTATTTAGGGCAGTATAAGGAATATATTATTTAATAGAAGGTTACAGAAATAGAAAATATGACAAATAGAGAAGGTTGATAAAATAACGCGGCTGTTTAGCATTTTTATCGTTATTGAAACGAAAAGAACACATACAGGCATTTACAGTATCACAATACAGTATTTACAAGTCATTATGGTAAAATGGAAAAACAAGAATTATTCACACACTTAATCTATTTTATCTTGCTTTACACGGAAGAAATGGGAAGTTCAAACAGAAAAATACTGAAACTGGCTTCCAAAGTCGAGGGTCGCCGATTCTTTGCGGCAATATTAGGAAAATCTATAGAAAAACTTTCAGAAAAAAAGACAGAATTAATTTCTAAAGGTATACAGATTAATAGCCTAGTATAGGAAAATTGCCATTTTTCTCGCACCCTGAAACTCAAAAACTTACCAAAAATTCCTGTTGGAAGTCGGAACCGGGTACATTTGTAAAATGATTGTTAGAAAGAAAAAAAAAATTTCTAGGACGAGGTTCTGGCTTTATCGTGCATGTATAAACGGACATGATTTGTTCGTAACATTCCTGCTTTAGTTTTATAAATATTAGGTCGTTCATGACTAATCTTCAAATTTCAATAAAAAGTATCACAACTACCACTCAACAGATATGAAAGAAGTTGTGTGAAAATTAGTTTTAGATCCGCAAAAGTGAATCAATTTGATCTATAGTTGATAATCAGAATGGTATACAACGGTTTGATATCCCGGGATTTGCTTAGGGGCTCTACCTAAATTATGTAACAGCTCGAACTGGTGAGGAGGTTTAGGACTCTGTAAAATTTTGTTACGGCCCAATAATCCGTTACCTACATTAATTACAGCTGCTATCATTGTCAGTAACGTAATCTGTAATTGGAAAAACTCCTACTTATCTACTTACTAACCGATATTTTTCAAGTGTACGAAAAATCCATTAATCGATACTTTTTCTTACAAAACTGGATGCAATGGATAATGGACATGAAACCAATCCACCAGCCGAACTTATTTCTCTTCCTGCAAGTAGCTGTGTTTATATAGTCATCGATAAAGCGCAATTTATTGAGGCTATAATTTTGTAGCGCTATTCATGTGAGAGATGTTCCTCAATGGATGGTTGGAGATGAAGGAACAGCTGATGTAGCAGACAAGGTTTATGTATCCTTACCTCATGTGGAGGCACACAAAGATTTAATTGCAAGAACCAGAGAAACCAATAATAATTTTAAGAGAAATGTAGAATCCCAATGTTTTATCAGAGATGGCGACAATGTTTATAAAACAATGCAATGGTATGTATCGATCTCACCTGCGCCAAGGTGTCATGTAGCGCTTTTCTCGACGAGCTCACTGTCTTCGGGGATGCCATTAGGTTTTCTTCGGTTTAAATTAACCGTAGGAAATTTTTCTAATTCAAAACTTATTTCAATCTTCAGAGTGTACTCTTTGACAAACCCTAGAGCTAGATCAAGTTGCTCTTCATCTTTACCACAGATCTTAAGATCATCTGAGTAAAATACATAAGTGACCTTATGCTTTCGATATCCACTCACAGAAAAAGCTGTCTGGAAAGAAAAGCATCGTCCTCTTGCCTATTTTGTTTTGAACGACGTGAATATATTTTTTACACAAACAGAATTACATGGCTGTAAGATTAGATGAAGCTAGTCGCATCAGGAAAATTGTTGCTGCAAAAGGATTCAATATGAGACAAATGAAAATCCTCTCAACCTTCAATTTAAGAGGCAATTCCATTCACGTCAAGAAACATCCTTTTGTCACAAGAGGACATTTCTCTGAGTGTCCGGTTGGGTCGCAGAAGTACCCTTGGGAATGGCAAAGTCCGAGAGATAGTGGCAATAATTTGAGGCAAAAGAAGAAAGGGTTCATGGTGTCGCCCTGACAGACACCTCTCTAAAAGGTGACGCTTTTATTTATCACAAGATGTTTTCCAGATGAGATAGTAATTCTGGTTTTCCAAGGAGCATCAATCTCTGTATGCACCTCTTGATGTGTGGATGAAGCTTTGAGCTTTCTAACAGACAGATGATAAAGCTGCTTGAATTAAAAGCTTTTCGGTAGTCAATCCAGGTCATCGATAGACAGTGGTGGTAGGACATCCGCCTAGGAATTTTTTTAGCCGCGTTGTTCGTACATCTATCGTCACACAGGTCTAATTGTCCGAACAAACCTATCATTTTGGATAGCTGTGAAGATCTTACACCTTACACCTTACCATTTTTAGGCTGCTTTAGTTGAAGGCAGCTTACAAGGGGTTTGTTAAATGTGCTAAGGGTATTTCTTGAGGCTTGTTGAATGTCAAAGTGGCGATGGTGATATTAAATGGATGTGTTTGATTTTAATTTAAAATTGTTTTGGTGGTTTTAGGTGAAGGCAGATAAGACCGTGGTTCATTAAATCTACTAGACGTTGTTTTTTGAGTTTGATGTACATTACTGCGGAGATAAGGATATGACAGTCTGTTGAAGGTGGCTTTTGTGAATATTTTTAATTGGTATATTTTATAGCTGTTCTAGTTCAAAGCAAACTAGATGGCTATAGTTAAATGGTGTTTGTTAATCAAATCATTATCTTCTGAATCAAACTTTTTTGTTTTTTCTCAAAAATCTATATTTTTAATTAGATGTTGGTGTTATTGTGATGTGTATTAGGAGAAGCATATTTCACTTCATTCCAGGTCATATCAACCAATCGGTTTTGAATTGCATTTTTTATGCAGATTTGAAAAGAGAAGTCATATTGATGAAAACATCAAATTTAAAACAAAAAAAATTCCGATAAAGTTCTACTATTTGGAAAAGAATTGCCAGCTGAATCACTGATTTAGCTGATGATGATATGATTATACATTTTTTTTTCGTGCCAAAGACATGTTTGTTTATAAAAATTTTACAATATATTTATAATCAGATAACAGAAAAAACAAAGCTGTTTGCAATCGAGTTAGCAAGATTTAACTTTACCTTTTAACTTCAATTTTTTATTATTACTCCACTGAGCTTGAAATGTTTTTTCAGGGTTCACGTAATAAACCGACGAGATGGTGTAACATCTTTAACTCTATATAAATAATAAGAAGGCCATAAAGATAAATTTTTTACGTGACCTAGTCTGTTTCTATTTTTAAAATGTTGCCTTCTGATTTTTTGAACAAACTGAAGAAAAATAAGAATTTTTTACAATTTTAAAACCATAATGGATCAAAGATTTCCTTATCTTTGATAAGACATTGCAATTATTTAGCAAACTTTGTGGAAATTATTTTCCTTGAATAAACATCGGCTTGAATAAGTATGAAATTGAGAGTCTTTCTAAATCAAAATTGCTACAAACTGAAGGAATTCCAAAAAATTAATGCTGGTCCTTGGGGTTTTTATTTATAACAACTTTTATGAACAATTAAGCAAGAGAGTAAACAAACAAACAAAATTTCTCAAGATTACTAGGAAAATTTTTATTGTCTTTTTTGTAAATTAATTTGAAGAGAATATCCAAAAAGATTTCAAAAGATTTCCAGAGTTGTTGACAAAGATTTTGAAATATTTTAAGGTAATTTGATCAATTTTGCAGAGTTAAACAAAATTTTTTGGAAAAGTTCTGATCATGTTGAAAGATATCTTGAAGGCTTGAAAGTTTTGAAAGGATTTGTAAAAAAATTTAAATATGAAAATGTTTTAACAATTGTAAAGAAAAATATAAATGTTTGAATATTGAGTAAAACAGAAGGTTTTTAAGAATTCTGAAAGGTTGTAAGAGAATAAAAAAATACTTAAGATTCCTGACGAAATTGCGAATGATTTTTTATTTTCTAGGAACATTTTTATTGTGTTTTTTCAAAATTCATATAAAGAGAATATTTAAAAAGAATTCAAAAGATTGCCAAAGTTGTTGACAAAGATTTTGAAATATTTTAAGGCAATTTGTTCAATTTTGCAGAATTAAACAAAATTTTGTTGGAAAAATTCTGATCATTTTAAAAGATATTTTGAAGGCTTGAAAGTTTTAAAAAGATTTATAAACAAATTTTAATTATGAAAAAAATTTTTTAAATTGTAGAAAAAAATGCAGATTTTTGAATATTGAGAAAAAATGAAGATTTTAAGAATTCCTAAATGTTTTAAGAGAACAAAAAAATACTTGAGATTCCTGGCGAAATTGCAAATCATTTTTTATTTTCTAGGAACATTTTGATTGTGTTTGTTTAAAAATTCAGTTAAAGAGATTATCTTAAAAGATTTCAAAAGGTTGTCAAAGTTGTTGTCAAAGATTATGGAAGTTTTTAAGGCAATTGTTTTAATTTTGTAGAGTTAAAACAAAATTTTTAGGAAGAATTCTGATCTTTTTAAAAGAGATTTTGAAGGTTTTAAAGTTTTAAGAGTATTTATAAACAATTTTAAATTTGAAAATATTTCAAAAAGTGTCGCACAAAATGCAGATTTTTGAAGATTACGAAAAAAGAAGCTTTTCAAGAATTTTAAAATGTTTCAAGAAAATAAAAACAAATTCTTTAGATTCTTGGATAAATTTGCAATGCTTTTTTTATTTTGAAGAATAAATTCGAGTAAGTAAAAGAGATATTTAGAATTTTTGAAAATATTCAAGGCGTCAAGTCGTAAGTCAGTTTCAATTTTATAATTGTTGCAATTTAATTATAAATGCTTCTAAACATTATTTTTGTCTAAAGAAGAGAAAAATTATTCAAGAAAAATATTTAATTTTTTTACGCCCAACATTTCTTGTTCTTACCTTTGTTTATCTAGAACCCTTTTTATAGACAGTGTTTCAATTTTTTTTTAGAAAAATGGATTTCTCATATTTTCTTAAAGCCATGAACTTCACAAATAAAATTATTTGAGAAAAAGATTTTAGTTTTTTGCAGACGATATTTTTTGCTCTTGATCTATTTTTCCAAAATATTTTTCTGCAATAATATGACGATAATACAATGTTAAAGAATTCTAAAGATTTTAGGCTAATTTAAAGTATACCAAGGGCTTTTAAATGGATCTTAATAATTTAAGGGGGTCTCAAAAAATTTTAAGGAATTATTCAAAGGAATTTTAAAAAGCTTTTAAATTTTCAAAGAACTATAAAAGATTTTGAAGGATATGAAATATTTTTTGGTACATTTAAAAATTCCAAGAAATTTTAAAAAGGTTTACAAAGTTTCGAGGGATTTCAAAATATTACAAAGGTTTTTAATATTTTAGGATATTTTAAAAGATTCCAAGGAATTTCAAAGGCTTTTAAAAGTTCCAAAGAGTTTCAAAAGATTTAAAAAGGTTTGAAATATTTTAGGGTATTTTTGAACATTTTTTTAAGTATTTTCAAATAGTTCAAAAGATTTTAAATATTTAAGAGCATTCTAGAACATTCCAAAGAACTTTTCAGACCTATAACAAATTCTTAAGGATAATTTATAGTGATTTCAAAGGATTTTATAGAGTTAAAAGTAATTGTAAAAATTTCACGGAATTTTCAAGTGCTTTTTAAAGTTTCAAAGAACTGCAAAAGCTTTTCAAACATTTTCAAAAGCTTAAAAACTTTCCGGGGATTTCAAAATATTTTGAATCATTTAAAATTGTTTAGGGTATGTTAAAAGATTCCAAGGAATTTTTAAGAGCTACACAAAATTTCAAGAGATTTTAAAATATTTTTAAGGATTTGAAATATCTTAGGTTATTTTTAATAACTTTTAATTATTTTCAGTTATTAAGAGATTTTAAAATATTTCGAAGGATTTTAAATGTTTTAGGGCATTTTAAAAGATTCCAATGAATTTTTAATTGATAGAAATTCCCAAAGAATTTGAAAGATTTTAAGCATAAAGTTTTCTTTAGATTTTGAATTTTTTATACTGTTTTCAACAATTTAGATTTGTAACAAAAGAATTTTATAAAGTTTTCATTTTCGTGGAATTAAAAACTATATAGATATATATTAAAGAAAAGTTTCGTTTAATTAAAAAATATCTTATTGTGAAATGAAAAAATCACCGCGTGTTAGATGCGTGCTATAAGATAGAAGGTTTTTTTCAAAGTCAATAAAGCAAGGTAAAATAGAAAAATTGTTTAAATAATTCTTGGTTTTCTCGTAATATGTGGCCTTCCTCTTGTTTCGATAAAGCCGAAAATGTTCAACATTCATGTTCCACTATCTGATTAGAATCATAGACCTATTTAAGTATTAGGAAGGAAAAATACATCTTTTTTCTAAAAAATTCACATTTTTCAAAATACGCAAAAAATAGTTCAAAGTATTTTAAAATGAATTTTAAGGGAAAATTGAAAAATATTTGAAAACATTTTAAATGGTTATCAAAAAAAGAAGCTTTTTAGGAATTTTTGAAAGGTTTCAAGAGTATAAAAAAATTTACCTTAGATTCCTAGTAAAATTTTAAATATCTTTTTGAAATAATTTAAAGAGAATATTTAAAAAGATTTCATAAGATTTCCAAATTTGTTTAAAAAGAATCTGGAAGATTGTATGGGCATTTTTTTATTTGACAGAATTTTAGAAAAATGTTAGGAAAAATTTGAATAATTTTAACGGATGTTTAGGAGGCTGAGAAGTTTTAAAAAGTTTGGTAAACTATTTAAAACTTGAAAAGAATTAAAAGAATGTAAAACAAAATCCAGATTTTTGAAGTTTAAAAAAGAAGCTTTTTATGAATTTCGAAAGGTTTCATGAGAATGAAAAAAATGCTTAAGATTCCTGGGGAAATTGCGAATGATTTTTTTTTGTTTTGAAAATGAAATTCAAGAAAAAATAAAAAAACATTTTAAAACACTTTAAATAGTTATGGAAAAAATAAGCTTTTGAGGGATATTGAATGGATATAAGACAATCAAAGAATTTTCTTAAGATTCCTAAGAATGTTCCTTTTTTAAAATAATTTGAAGAGAATATCTAAAAATATTTCAAAAGATTTTCAAAATTTTCGACAAAGATTCTTGAAGATTTTAGGGCAATTTTTTAAATTAGGGTGAATTTAAAAGAAAAATTAAGAAAAACTCTAAGCATTTTAAAAGATACTTTGAATGCTTAGGAGTTTTGACAAGATTTATGAACAATTTAAAATTTAAAAAGATGTTAAAAAGTGCAAAACAAAATGCAGATTTTTGAAAATTGAGAAAAAAAATATTTTCAGAAATTTTGAAAGGTTTCAAGAGAATCAAGAAAAA
>CAKNWU010303100.1:0-11176 GCA_932072015.1 Andricus quercustozae
TATATAGTTCATTAAAAAAACACTTTCATACTGTCCACGAATGTTTAACAATTTAAAAAACTTTGTAAAACTGTGAAGTAGATTTGGACAATTCATTCTCCATAACGTTCATGTATGGTATTAAAAAGGAGCTGAGACAATAAGTTGATGCATAATTTAAAAACAACTAATAATGCTTCACTCAGAGCCGTCTTTATTAAAAAAAATAAGTACTGGTAAATTAATGATTATTTAGCCCGTCTTGATTCACGAAAAGAAGAATCAAGGCTCTTCCGTGTTCGCTTGTACGACGACGACTGACGTGAGAACGGCACACTCACACACAGTCAGCAAGCTTACTTGCCAAAATAAATAATACATTGCGAGTAGAATGAATCATATGGAAGAGGAAGTAATGATAAAATTAGAATATATGAAATGATATTCATAAAAGGATAAAATTTAAACCATTTGAGAATAAATAGATTAACAGACAATCAAATAAATAATGATTGATAAAACATAGTTTGGAATCAAAAACATGAAGAACAAATAAATCTGTCAATTCCGAACACATACAAAGATAAAGTTCTGTCTTATTTTATTTAAAATAGTCATCCACAACTTATCATAATCCCCTCTTTTTATACTTGTAATTAGATGTAATTTTTAAACAAATTTTTTTAGCAATAAAAAATTCTGAAAAAATTCATGCAGTAGCTTTTCTGACTACTGGTTCCAATTCCAATATCAAACTTCCAACATTCAAGATGGCGGATCCAATATGGCAGACGAACTTTTTGTAAATCAACGGATCCATACCAAATTGCTAAGATTTTGAAAAATTTCAACCATCATATTTGAGCCGCCATCTTGAATTTCGCAAATTTAACTTTGGATTCCTGATTAGTGACCCGAGAAACCCCCGTATACCATATTTTGTATGAATCCAATGATTTTTGAAAAGTTCGTCCGCCATATTTGTCGGCTATCTTGAATTTTGAAAGTTTAATCTTGGAATTCGAACCAGTAACTGGAAAAGCTACTGCATGATTTTTTGAGAATTTTGTATCGCTATTCTGAATTTTTACACACATGCCTAAGGCACTTTCTATCTTTATAGCCGCCATATTGGTCGGCCATGTTGAAATCATGGCATATGCCACTTTGCATTCGAAAGCCTATATTTCAACGAACATTATGAGTGATCGTAAGTTTACGTACATCCTCCCAATTCTTGGGCAGATGAGGGGTAAAATTGACGTAAAACGTCATAGCACATTTCGTTTATAGTTTTAAATAAATCCGTATTATGTGTGATTTGAAATTTAAACATTGGCGACTCCGTATCTCTTCTCCCAAGTCAACCCTGTGTATAAGAGAAATTATATTTAGTAAAGCTAAGAAGCTTTCAACCCTCTCATTACCACTGCTTATCGACCCAACACACGCTGAAGTCACTAAATAAATTTATTTGCAATATAAATGTTGATAAAGGGCTTTTCGGATAGTATTTCAAACGCGCTTCCTTGCGCGACTTTCAAAAGTTAAAAAAGACCCTCTCATTACGACTTGTTGTTACCGATCCACCCCACGCTGATACCACCAAATTAATTCAATTGGAATATAAAAGTTGATGAAGGGCTTTTCTTATATGATTTCAAATGCGCTCATATGCATCTTTTTGGCAATTAACAAAAAACGATAATCATCCCCCTCATTACCCCATTTAATCGATCAACCCACGCAGACATCACTAGCCAAATTTATTTGCAATATAAATTTTGACAAAGGGCTTTTCATATTGTATTTCAAATACTAGCACTTGTCATCGATCCAACCCACGCTGATATAACCAAGTAAATTTAGTTGGAATATAAAAGTTTTTAAAGGGCTTTTCTTATAGGATATCAAATGCGCTTATATACACCACTTTCGAAATAAAAAAATAAAATTAACCCGCACACTAGCACTTCTCAGCGATCCATTCCACGTAGAAAGCACCAAATAAATTTAATTGTAATATAAAATTTGATGAAGGGCTTTTCTCGTAGGATTTCAAATGCGCTTATATTCGAAACTTTTCAAAATTAACAAAAAGCCATAATCAACCCTCTCATTACCACTTGTCATCGATCCGACCTACGCAGATACCACCCATTAAGGAGGGTGCCACTGTCATATTGGATTCTGGGCCCACAACGTCCAGATCTGAAAAGTGTGTAAAGTTGTTGTACTTGGTCCAGCAAACAAAAAAGTCAATGGATGGAATCCCCATGATTGAGCCGTTTCTAAGATATTGATTTTCGAACTCGTAAAGTTTGGGCATTGTGAATACTGAGCTGGCTTATTAGCAGAGCATCAGGCAGCTTTAATCTCTGTTATTATGCGTTTGTTACACGATAAATAAGCAATACTGTCATCGAATATTTAATTTGGTTAAGAAGTGATATAGTAATTTGTCGCCCGCCAGCGTATTGACTAATTTTAAGAGAATATTACACTTTTCTTTCACGCGACGTATTCCTCTTATATTCTTATAATAATAAAACAAACCGGTCCGAATTGAATGCGTTGCAGGTTGCCTTAGCGGGGCCCACAAAAAAATCGATTTGTTAAAAAGTTCATGGGCGGTTTTTCCATCCAATGCTCCGTTCGAAAACATGATTTTTGATACCTCAGTCAACCCGATCCGACCAACGGAAGGGGTCCCCCAACGCGTCTGAAGGTAGCGCCTGTCTACCTACTAACAAGCGGACAAGGGGTGGTCGGCAGAGCCCTCAATATCGGTTTTATACAAAAGTACCATAGAATTAAAGTTGTCGGGAAGGTCAGAGTTGGTAAGTAGATGGTGTCAAAAATTAAAATTCTCCACATTTTGAAATGTTTATTGCCTACCTTACAGAGGTAAATAGTGCATTTGTTATATAATATGTGGGGAAAAAATTCTCACAGTATAGTATTTGTTTGGAATTTTACTTCAGTTTGTTCTTCTTCCTATCGTCAGCTACAACGAGGAGAAGAAGCTGCCTCTGGTCTCCGTGGGTGGTCAATTTATTCTCCTTTAAAAATTTGGTAACTAATTGCACTCCAAATTCAGGAGCCATTCACGATATGGAAGTGACTAACGATTTTCAATCCATTCTAGAAATCCGTGTTGCCCCTAAACATAATTGGATCTTTATACAAGAAACTACTTGAGATGCCAGTAGCCTTGAAAAACTTCAAGGACTGCTTTGAAACAAAGTCTTTTAAGGCAAGCTGAGAAATGCTCTCACCCAGGTAGACTTCCGCTCGTACTGGATGATCACTGTTACCTTCTCTATCCCGCAGTGCAGCAAACATGCCCTTCTTCTCCTTCGTAGTCACCTCGTCGTCGAATAGAGCAAATAACACCAGCTTAGGAGAGAGGTACCAAATATGCTTGGAAAATTTGGTAAGTGCTGCTTGCCAGTGCGATCCTGTGTGACGATTCTTATAGAGCATTTTTAACAGGATGAGATCATGGCGTGCTGCCTGTCGTGCGACAGAAGCCCGGAACCACATTCGAACGTAGGCCCGACAAACAAACACACACAGTGCAAACAACTTCGAATCCAGCTCAGCTAAGAGCTTTAACTGCCGCCCGAAAATCCATGTCTTGAGGGCATATATGGCACGCATCATCCAACGCGTTTTACTCAGAGCCCCGGGCTTCTTTTCACTACGCTACCCAAGAAAATGTATCCAAGAGTTCTCTGTAGTCACCGTGTAGTTGTTTAACCTGTGAAACGAACTTCCATGTTAACCACCAGTTCGGTTAGGAGACTAAAGAACACTGATAGAAGTAATTTTTACCTCGAGCTGACTTTGACAAAAAGTAAGTATTTCATCTGCATCTGGAATCAGCTTCAACCTCCGACTCGACGCAGCGGTGCGGTACTTTTCTGTTGAGAAACAATTGACGGTGGGTATGTTACGAATTCTTCACGATACAAATTTTATGCTATTTTGATTTTCACATTGACTCAGTGAATCACCCTTTTCCAGGTCTGCCGAGCTGATATCTAGTTTTGAAAAGAATGGAAGTCTACGGTCCTTCGACTCACCAAGCAAGTCGGTTGCGGCCGCCTCAAGCACCAGCTCATCTACATGGTGGAGACAGGCACACTTCAATAGCTCTTTCCCTAACTTCTGCTCGAGGAGGATCAAGGTGCCCTTGATGTGTCCAGTATTGCACGCCGTCGTGTCGAAGACTGCACCAGCAATTTGTCCGCTACGTCCCAGTGAAAAACCAAATCATAACTTGCCTCAGCTTGCGCCAGACCTGTGCCACACTCAAGTCGTGGAACGCCCAGTAGCTTTTCGATGCCACATCCCGTCACAAGCACAGGCAAGCGATCATACCTTTTGCCATCTGAATGAAAATCCGGTTTATTACTAATTATATTAAACAATTCTCAAAATTAAGGAATAACCAGACCCGCCTCAGAATCACCTACACCTTTGGACATCAATTTCTCATCCCAAAGGAGAAAAAACGGTCCTGGCTCGGAGGCAAGCGATTTTTTCAGTGACACTGCAACATTATCTCTGTCGAACCGGCGCACAGTGGGCTGAATCGGGAATTTATTATTCATAATCACCTACAGCCTACAATTCTCAACCGATTTTCAATGTTTGTTTAGAAATAATCAGCGATAGTTGTACCAGAGCGTCTATGGATTAGATTTTTTAATTTTTGCTATTTTCAATTTTTTATATAAATAAACAAAGAGCAAAAATGAGACATTTTTTAATTCTTATTTTTTATTTTCAAATCATTAACTTAATTAATCCTATTCTCGACGAAAATAAATGACCAAGTATCCCAAGAATATAATTAATTTACAGGATATCGAATCTAATTGTTATAAACAAATTATATTAACAAAATGTCAACAAATTGGAAATTTTGCTTGCAAAGTATTTTTGTAAGTTGGAATTGCTTGCTTTTATCAACAGGATCACGTTTGATCATGAAAATTCGTTGTATGGTATAATTTGTTTATTTTATAAACAAATTATGTAAACAAATGCACAGTTTAGGCGCTTATTGGCAGAAAGTAATCGCTTTTCTTCCTAATCATCTTCAAATTATATAAGTGGTGATTTTGGGTGAAGAATAATTGTCAATAGATATTATTTGTTTATGTTATAAACAAATTTTATAAACAAATGCATAGTTTGATCATTTATAGATAGAAAGTTATCGTTTTTCTTTATAATCATCTTCAAATTACATAAGTGGTGATGTTTAGTGAAGAAGACTTCTCATTTGATAATATTTGTTTATGTTATAAACAAATTTGATAAACAAATGCATAGTTCTACCATTTATAGATAGAGAGTTATCGTTTTTCTTTATAATCATCTTCAAATTACATAAGTGGCGATGTTTAGTGAAGAAGACTTCTCATTTGATAATATTTGTTTATGTAATAAAAAAATGTTATAAAAAAATATAAGTTCAAAGTAGAGTAATGTTTTACGTAAATGTCGGTGAGGTTGACTGAAGTAAATTTTGTTTTAAAACTGCTTTTCAGTTTTTTAAGTAATTCAAAATATACCGCCAATATCTGTTAGTTCATACTTTGCCGCTAGATGGATGCCATGCCGCTAGGTGGTTACATTATCACAAGAATGATCATTTTTCTATGTTATAAATATAACACGCTTGCGAGATGAATTGCTCTTATGTAATGTAGCTTCAGCCTATTTCCGATTCGTCATACGCAGGTTTGTAGTTTATTATGCGAGAAGTTGTAGGCTCCGGAAGCTACGATCATGGTTCCTTAAAGCAACCAATCCCGACGCAACTGGAACTTTTACGTCATCCACTTCTGTTCCTTCTGTCCTAGAAGGTAAGCAAGAGCGGGAAATTTACGCGAGAGAACATCGTTCAACACTGTTCCTTGGAGTCAGGTCTTTAGCCGCGGATGACCATACGCGGCAGACGGGACAGTTGGAGATAAAGGTTTCACCTCTGGATACTTTTTTAGAGCTACCAATCTTTGTAGAATGTTATGAGAAACAGTGTTGACGGACCAGATGAAGTGATCCCAGAAGAACAGCCTTTTGCATCCGGTTTGCGATGGAATGAGCCTGACGCTGGCAAGCCGGAATGTTGTTGAGTTGGCTAAGAAATGAAGCTTTCATACCTCCAAGGCAGCCGACTATGAGAACTACAAGATGGAGTTTGTAGCCTTGGTACAGCCTTCTAAGCTCGAAAAGAAGTGCTTGATATTTCACCCGTTTTTCTTCCTCCTTTGCCGTGATATTACCATCGGGTGGTGCCGAGAATTCAATCACGTCAATGATCTTGGTCTTCAGATCTTGGAGGACAATATCAGGCTTCGTAGCACTGATACGTTGAGTGGCGGAGAATGAGAAATTCCAGTAGATCTTACCCCGATCATTCTCCACAACGGACTCGAATTCCCCCTGTGCGTATGGCAAGACGGGCAAGATATCAACACCATAGAAGTGCCTAAGATGGTGCCTACAGGTATATTCATTATGCGCTCGCGGTACTCTAAGGTGTCTATAACGCCGTCTTGACAGGCAAAAAGAAATCCCTCAGTCTCCGATCGCAATCCAGCAGACTTGAGAAACATGTTGGAAAGACCCATCGAGAGCTCTTCTCTACGTATGATATCGTAGAATTTGCCATGAAGGGGCTTGGCAACATGTTCTCTTAGTAGAAGCGTATGTTCTTCTTCCTGTACACGACTTTTGAGCACCGAAGGTGTTAGTGATGCTAGGCCATGTGTAGTGTCGCTAGAATCAAATGGGAGGCCACGCTCCTCTGCGGCCCTATTTGCGGCACGGTATAGAAACGCCGCAACATTGTTGGCTTCATGTTGATGTACGAGTCGCATAAGAGAATCTGCACTATTTAGAACTGAGCAGGCTGTAGCCAGAACCGTTCTTCGATGAAGGCACTCCAAGCTTAGCAAGCGAGGCATATGCGACGCACTTTGTGATAGGCATGATGTGCGGCGCTTATAACTCGCACTTTGTGAGAGGCATTATTTATACATGATATGTAAGTAAGAAGCACATTTATCCTTTTTGCGCAAAAACGGATATGAAGCTCTTTTTCGGCAAGAAGATGAGCAACATCATCCAGCGAACATACCACCCGTTCCAGCAAGACCACCTTTGCAGATAACCGATAATGCCAACATGAAAAGTAGGAGATCTATCCACCAACAAGTCTTTCTCAGGACGGACAAATTATCTGAAGCTAATAATGCTCTCCCTGATTTGTTCCATGAAGATGTTAATCTCTGGAATCTGAAATGTGTAGTTTACGAACAGGCGGTCTCTCTGCTTAGCAACAATAGAAGTGACGATACTTCAGTACGCCTGAGTAACGCTAGCGAGCGTATTGCACAGCTTCAGTTTAAAATTGAAACGGCGAGACTGCATGCATCAAATATTCAGTGCCTGATTAGCTACATAACTTCAAATAAAAAATTCACTCCAAAAAATAGGGCACCTGCTCGAAACTTAAGGAAAGCAAATCACACGCTGAACAAGTGTAAACTTTTGACCATCAAGCAGCACTGGACGCAAAAAATAAGATCTCTTTCAAAAGCAAAACAGTGCCTTGAACGGCGAGTAGAATGGATTCAGGAAAGTTCCACCTTTTCAACTTATCCTTCCCGTCTGTTTAATAAAACGTCAAGTGCCGTTGAAAATCCGCGTAGCCGAGAAGAGATTCAAGTGTTCTGCTAGAAAGTGTATGGAGATACGTATCAGTTAAATGATGACGCTTCAGATATATCACTCTGTCGTAACTTTTGCCAAAGGCAAAGGTTGCAAGCCCCAGAGGAAGAGTGTCCACTAATTACTGCCCCAGAAGTGAAGAAAGTTATCGCTAGAACTAAGAACTTTTCAGCGCTAGGACCAGATAAAATCAACAACTTTTGGTGGAAGAAGTTCACGTCTACGCACCAACATCTAGCTCGTATATTTACTACTTTCTTAAACAGAGAACAACCCATCCCGCATTCGCTAGTGGAAGGACGCACGGTATTGATTCCTAAGACCGGAGATTTGTCAAGTCCACAGAACTACAGGCCCATAGCTTGCTTAAACATCAGCTGCAAGCTATTCACTGGCATCCTCAAAGAGAGGATATTAACATCTATCTAGCCTGTATGGAGTGCAATAGTTGAACAACGTGGATGCAAAAGGGGGCTGGCAGGTTGCAGGGAGAACCTGTTAATAGACAGGTGAATTACCCAAGACTCGATCAGGTATCGACGCAATCTGTCCATGCCTTCGATTGTCTACCGTAAGGCATTCGATAACACGAACCATGAGCTACTTATTAAGCTTCTTGAGTGCCTGGAGGTGCATCCACAAAATATTGAGATGCATACAAGAGCTTATGCTCTTATGGCGGACAAGATTTGTCATAACATCTGACAAAAGACAAGTGACTACCAGCTATATCACATATCAGACGGGCGTCTTCCAAGGAGACTCTCTAAGTCCGATACTTTTCTGCATCTCCCTCATGCCTCTATCTATTGTGCTCCGAGGCAAAAGCTCTGGATACCTATGTGGCCCACGAAACAGAAGAGAATATAAGGTCAACCACCTTTTATACATGGACGACCTTAAACTCTTTGCTTCCTCGAAAGAGGATCTTAACATGCTTGTGGAGGCGGTGAATAGGTACTCTGAAGCGATTGGCAAGCGCTTTGGACTGCACAAGTGTGCCTGCGTCCACCTACACCAAGGACGACTAGAAACTATACAATCGAGTGACGATCGGGATGTTCAACTCATAGGCGAAAATACCATTCCAAATCTTAACAATGAAGAAACATATGCATATCTTGGAATACCGCAAGCGGAAACCCAATATGTGCGTGTGTTAAAAACGGCCCTTGTAAAAAGGTACCGCCAAATTGTCAGAAAAATGTGGGCTTCCGAATTATCTGGAAAGAATAAGATCCAGGCGACCATTATGCTAGCCGTTCCTATACTGCTCTAGGTATTTAACGCAGTAAAATGGAACGTCGATGAGTTGAAGCAACTTGAACGAAGCACACCCAAGATGATGACATTCCATCTAAGTTATCATCCTAGATCTTCCGTACCTCGAATATACCTACCTCGAGATAAAGGGGGTAGAGGCTTGCTAAGCTTGGAGTGTATTCATCAAAGAACGTTTCTAGCTACAGCCTGCTCAGTTCTCAATAGTGCAGATTCTCTTATGTGAGTCGTACATCAACATGAAGTCGTCAATGTTGCGGCGTTTCTATACCGTGCCGCAGATAGGGCCGCAGAGGAGCTTGACCTCCCATTTGATTCCAGCGATACTACACATGGCCTAGCATCACTAACACCTTCGGTGCTCAAAAGTCATGTACAGGAAGCAGGACATACGCTTCCACTAAGAGAACATGTTGAAAAGCCCCATTTATGGTAAATTCTACGGCATCAAACGTAGAGAAGAGCTCTCGATGGGTCTTTCCAACATGTTTCTCAAGTCTGCTGGATTGAGATCGGAGACTGAGGACTTTCTTTTTGCCTGTGAAGACGGCGTTATAGACACCTTAGTTTACAGCGAGCGCATAATGAATATACCCTCAGGCGATACTAACTGCCGAGCGTGTAAGCAAGAGCCAGAAACACTTGGGCATGTGCTCAGTGGATGCTCAAAGTATGCACGTTACGGGTACATCGAGAGACACAATGCGTCTCTAAAAGTGTTATATTACCATCTTAGGCACCTGTATGGTGTTGATCTATTGCCCGTCTTACCACCAGCCGATGGTAATATCACGGCAAAGGAGGAAGAAAAACGGGTGAAATATCAAGCACTTCTTTTCGAGCTTAGCCGGCTGTACCCAGGCTACAAAGTCCATCTTGTAATTCTCATAATCGGCTGTCTTGGTGGTATGAAAGCTTCATTTCTTAGCCAACTCAACAAGATTCCGGCTTGCCAGCGTCAGGCTCATTCCATCGCAAACCGGATGCAAAAGGCTGTTCTTCTGGGATCACGTCATCTGGTCCGTCAACACTGTTCCTCATAACATTCTACAAAGGTTGGTAGCTCTAAAAAAGTATCCAGAGGTGAAACCTTCATCTCCGACTGTCCCGTCTGCCGCGTAAGGTCATCCGCAGCTAGAGACCTGACTCCAAGGAACAGTTTTGAACGATGTTCTTTCGCGTAAATTTCCCGCTCTTGCTTACCTTCTAGGATAGAGGGAGCAGAAGTGGGTGACGTAAGCGTTTCAGTTGCGTCGGGATTGATTGCTTTAAGGAACCATGATCGTAGCTTCCGGAGCCTACAACTTCTCACATAATAATCGGTTCCCAAGGATCGTCGGGCACCCCTGGAGCCACCGCTGGGGGCCACAGCATGCGGGACGGTGGTGATGGTGAGCTGCGAGATGGTTAGACAGATCTCACCAATCAAACAGCTGGCCAGCAAGAACATCTGCGACAAACGGTAAGCAGTGGAACATCAACTGTGCCTGGTGAGGATGCTTTGGCTAGCTTTAGCTATTTGCAGCCAACCACCTCAAAAGAAATACCGTGGAAGAGCATCAAGTGGGATACCACAATGAATGAAGAATTGGTGCGTCTCTATTATGAATGTGCGAAGTTTGAAACACTACGCGAAAAAGGATACAATATTAGAACGAAATTTGCTGCAAAGTATCCTCAAATAGAGAAAGTCGCTCTGAGAGATCATATCGTTAAGTTGCAGGACATCAGGACAAATCTACACATCTCAGAAGATCGAGCAATGGAGATTAAAGAACAGGTTAATTTGGCGTGGAAAACGACGGCAATGAACATCAGTTAGAGGAAGCCGCGCAACACGAACAAGCAGCGGTAATCGATGTTCTTCCTCAACCTTGTGATGATCCAGCGCCACCACATCCTCCAGAGGTAGGTGGCCCAATACAACCAGAGCCAGAAGCAGAGGTTCAGCAACGAAGAAGGCGATTAAAGTGGACATACCATATGAACAGAGATGTAATGCGCTTTTATTTTTTGGCAAAGAAAAGCGGGCAAAGTGTAAGAAGAGAACATCATCGACTGTTCTTACTTAAGTGCCCAGAATTAGCCACAAGAATAAAGAGCAGAATCTAGCAGATCAAAAACGATCAATATCTGTAAATAGATTGCTTTCAGCTGTTGAAAT
>CAKNWU010303101.1:0-11460 GCA_932072015.1 Andricus quercustozae
TAGGCGATGGCCTTTTCGTGACAAGTGCAGTGTTTTTAGGACGAGTCGTAGGTGAGGGCACCGAAGGTGCCCGAACCGAAGACGAGTTTAAAACACTGCACGAGTCAAGAAAAGGGCCTAACACGAGACATGCACGATACTTTTTACAACAAGATCATGAAAAGCGTGAAAAAAACCCTACCTGATCAAAGTCGCCCGGAGGGGGGGCGGTCCAGGGCGCAACCCTGGTGGGGGTGCAGGGGGCGAAGTCCCCACTGGGGGGTTCGGGGGCGATGCCCCCCGTCTGGAAAAAAAAACCAATCAGATTGATTTAACTTTTGAAGAAAACTGAACAAACGCGTGACAGCATTCAGAAATAAGGTTATAAAAGCCAGTAGCCTCTCCGCCGCAAGGTGCGCTATAGTTGCTCAAGTCAAAGTTGCGGGAAAATTTAAATTGTATAAATGAAAAATTACTTTTTTAATACAAATTACTAATAAAAGTTTATAGTTTACTCATAAAGAAATGTCATCAATTTGAAAAGACAAAATTTAATATTTTAAGTACTGATTAGTTTTTATAGCGTATATATTTCTGCACGGTAAGTCGCGAGACGAGGGCGCTTCAGTTGTCGCTGAAAACATCGACCTATTTCCGTCTTTACCTAACTATCTTCCTTTCACTTATTGTGAAAATGCGGAATGCTTACGAAAAGAGGCCTTTTCGTAAGCATTCCTCATTTCGTACGTTCTTTATTCGTATCACTCGAAATGCGCCACCTTACACACAGATCATAAGTACGAAAACACGCCATTTTCATGATAGTGTTGTAAAAAATAATTTTACAATCGAGGGTTCGGATCAAAGAATGGTTCGCACGCTCGAAAACGCGGAAAGTCATTGTCCACGTGTCTCGTGATATCCAAATTTTAAAGTTCAAAAAATTTAATTAAAAAAAATATGGTCATATAGAAAAGGGCAAGACTGAACTTTTTTATATCTGCAGTTTTTTTGTCGAATAAATATTTTTAATAGTAAAAATTGATGTCCGCCAAATTATATTCATGGTTATAAATAATATTTATAACACACGAATAATATTTGGCAAACATCCATGATTTTTTCTTTCGTTGTCTGGGCGTCCTAACCCCACCTGTCATTGGACTTAGAATAAATTGAGTCGCGGCATTCAGTCGAAAAAAGTTAAAGTTCCTCTATAGCGAAGTTCATAAAAGCACGGTCCGCGAGACCAAGAAGTCAGATCTCCCCGGGCTTCGGCCCAAGCCACATCTCCCTGGTTTCTTCGCTCCAACTCTTACCCGTGCGAAGAAGGCCCAAACCAAGGAAGCCCCCCCCCCCCCCCTGGATCTCCCTAGATTCCTACCGGCTGGTACATCGTCTCCATCTCTGTCATCACAACTGGATCACCCACCACACTCGCTGCCACCCAGTAGCATTTTCCCAAATAGGGTACGCGATACCCCCCCCCCCCAGCTACATCTCAAGCTCAAAAATCCCAATACCCAGACCGCTAGAATAAAACGCGAACTTTTAATGTAAATAGTATTAACAATAAACCTTCACTTTAATTTTAAAATTACTTTGCTGTTCCCTTTGTAAATTAGTTTCCCTCTCCCATTTAATTTAATAACTATTGAATCATTCTCAACCCACAGACTGACCTCAAAATAATAAAGTGAACAAAAATGTCCCCAAATTCAATTATTTCTTAAAAATTAAATCGTCAAAACTCAGCTAAATATTACTGAAACTATTTAAAATTTGGTATACGCACGCAGTGTACCTTAAAAATGCCTACAAAATGAAAAAAAAACAATCAAAATTGCCTATTGTTTAATGATAACTAATTGCAGATTAGAACCGGTCGAAAAGCATGTTTTTTATTTTCGGCAAAGAAAAGTATCGAGGAAACTTTAGAGTTGGAAGAACTTTCAGTGAGAGATTGGTTCCTCACTATCAAAGTAAGTTTTTTGGAAATTTTTAGATCGATTCAATAAAAATTGACGGAAATATCCATTATGTAAGAAAGCGTCCTTTATAGGCGAGTACCGGCGAGAGTACAAGCGAACGTTGAGAAGCGCTTGCAATCGTAGATGGCGTCGCGTGCTTTCTCACATAATGGATATTTCCGTCAATTTTCAATGAATCGATCTAAAAATTTCCAGAAATCTTACTTTATTAGTGAGGAACAAATGTCTTACTGAAAGATTTTTCAACTCTAAAGTTTCCTCGATACTTTTCTTTGCCGAAACTAAAAAAACGTGCTTATCGACCGGTCTCAATTTGCAATTAATTATTATTAAACAATAGGCAATTTTGAGTGTTTTTTTCATTTTGCAGGCATTGCTAGGGTACATTGCATGCGTATACCAAATTTTAAACAGTTACAATAATATTTAGCTGAGTTTTGAAGATTTGTTTGAAAAAATAATTGAATTTGAGGAAATTTTTGTTTCACTTTTTTATTTTTACTATTAAAAATATTTATTGGACAAAAAAACTGAAGATACAAAAAAGTTCCATCTTGCCCTTTTCTATATGACCATATTTTTAAAAATTAAATTTTTTTAACTTTAAAATTTGGATATCACGAGACACGTGGACAATACTTTCCGCATTTTCGAGCGCGTGACCCATTCTTTGATCCGAACCCACAATTATTTAAATATTACGCGTTTGTTCAAGTATATAGTTTACCCGAAAAAAGCAGGAGAAACCTGCGTGTTTTGGTGATATACAATTTTTTTAAATTTATTTATGATAACATTTTTTTGGTGAGATAAAATCTCACCAAATTTTCGACAGATTTGAATATGTTTAAGTACTAATTCGTTTTCTAAGTATACTCGTACATTCTTTAACAAATTTAAATTTGTTTAACCAATCTTATTTTCTTCAAATATTTTGTTTTTGCCATTTTTCGAAAGATTGCAATATTTTGAGGTACTCCTTCGTTTTCTAAGAATACTCTTGAATGTTTAAATAAATTAAAAGTAGGGGAGCCCGGGGCTAGTTGGGACAACTACGACTCCAGAATTTTTCGCGTCTTTCTAGTAACTTTTTCAGAATCGTTCTATACTTGCTGTTGAAGTGCATATCCTTGGCTATTGATGTGAATTTTTTGGGCGCACAATACTCATTATATAAATTTTGGCGAGTGTATAACTGAGATCGTGTCCCAACCTGCCCCGTATACGGGACAGGTTGGGACAAATAAAACAAGTTCAATGCAGAAAATCTGTAGTTGTTTTTAAAAATGAAGAAACTTGGAACAATCACTTTTAAAGACATTTGAATTATTTATTTAATTTTCCAGTTGTGTTCAAGTATGAAAAAAGCTTATTGAGTCACTTTATATCATTTTCAGATTTCATCTTTCTAGATTTTCGGTGTAGACAGGAAAAATTCCAAGTTTAAGCAATAACATAAACCCACAAGCTATGTCTAGCACTACTCTAAATACTTTAAATCGTTTAATCTTCCCAACTTAGCCCGCGATAATCTGTCCCAACCTACCCCGACCGCATTTTTGGTAAACAGTATTTGCAAGAAATTCCAAAATTTAAGGTTAAAAAAAATTTTCCAACGAATTATCGCAGCTGTTATTATGCTCTATTCATGTTCATATTCATTTGAAAAATAAAAAAAATATTCGAGGACGATTTAACGAAAGAACCACCAAATAAAAAGTTACTCACCACCCTTGAAAATACATATTCGGCAATATTTTTTGTGAAACGGAATATTTTGACATCAAAATACACTGGTATATTACGTATCGGTAGCTTCGACCACTTTACAACATATGGCTCGATATTTTCAATATTAGTATTAAAACTCGCTTTGTACCAACTAGCCCCGTGTCTCAACTAGCCCCGGTCTCTCCTATTTAAAAAATTGTATTAAGAGCATTCCTGGAAAAAAAATATAACTTATAACAATTAAAATTGTGGAAAAATGGAAAAAAACTCAATTTGTCCTCTCTAACGATAAAAACACATGAAAACAGTAAAATACATTTTTTAAACTTTCAATTTGTTTAAACATTGAAAGGAATTCTTAGAAAACTAAGTAGTACCTCCAAATATTTCAATCTTTGGAAAAATCGCAAAAATACAATATTTAAACAAAATAAAATTACTTAAACATTTACGAGTATTCTTAGAAAATAAAATAGTACTTGAAAATATAAAAATCTGTCTAAAATTTAGTGAGATAAAATGTTTCTACCGATTTTGTTAGGTAAACTATACACTTGAACAAACAGATATTGTTTAACTATTTTTAAAACTATTTAAACGAATTATTCGATTGTTATTCTTGATTGAAGAACTCGTAACATCTAAAAAATACGTTCATATAGCGAATTTCTTATTCTGCGACAAATTCTAAACAATATTCTGAAGCATGGAATTATTTTTAAGATATCATCGCGTTTTAATATTATATTTACAAATTAATTATTAACCGATATGGCTCAAATTTGGAGATCATTCTTTTGGTAATTCGATCACAACTTGGGAGAGAGAGTAAATGAATTCGAAAAAGTGAAAAATAAGGGCCACTCTAGCCTAGAAACTTCGTTTTAGAAAATTTTAATCTTTCATAAAATAGAACATTTGGAGACACATGTGTATTTCAAATTGACTTCGGAATTCGACACAGGCCAACTTTGCATTTTAATGTCGATATATAATTGAAATATATTTCTATGACAGGATGCTTAATAATTTATTTTAAAGTGTAATGTGGGCAGTGGAAACATATAATATCCAGCGATTTCTTTTTAAACACCGATCCACGTTTTGAGGTGGTCATAGATGACTTGCGGTAATTTACATTTATCAAATAAATTAATTTAAATCGTTTCTATTCAGAAATTTGTATATAATAATTTTTAAAGATATATTAACAAGATATGTGGAACTTATAAATTTAATATGATGCCCAGAAGATAAGTGGCTGTTCTACATTACCGATCACTTATCATAACCTTAGCACCTTTAAACTATTATTTTCGTCGGCGCTGCCCCTCCTTACCCTAAATAAATAAACCCTAAATTAAAAAATCTTTGTATTATTAGAGGATTTAAATTTTCTCACAGGAAATAAACTTAGGGGGACATAGTTGACGTTTAAAAGTCACAAAACACGCTTACGTATTTTTCAAGGAATTTTCTTGTGATAATTCCTTCCAAAATCGTTCAACAACTTCGGAAATCGTTTCTCCGTTCTTACGAATTTAGGTGACAAGGATAAGTATAGCTGTACAAAATTATTTAAAGAATTTAAATTAATAAAAACAATTTATCGAAAGTCCTGAATAGCTTTTGAAGTCATTAAGTCAAAAATATATATATATATATAAGTATGGAATGTATAGGAAAAACAGTCGAACTCTTTAATTTCGATCAGGGTACAAAGCACTTCATTCACATATGCATGATATGTTCAAATGAAATTTCAAGCATCAAAGCTATGAAGCTAGCAGGAGAAAAGAATTCCGAAGTTAATTTGAAATGACCCATATAGTGTAGAAGTTTTTCTGCACGTTACAGAAAATATAAATATGTCAGACTGACGCAAGTTTACTTGCATTAACAGAAAACGATTAAAGACAAAAACACTTTGCCCGGTAGTGCAGTTTTTTTTAAATTCATGGCTTACATTTTACAACTTTTGGGATAGCTTTATAAAAATAAGGTAAAAGATCCTCATCCACATGTTTTGCGCTGTGGCCGCCATGCCGGAAAATGTTAGACAATAGGAACTTTGTTAACAAAACTCGGCAAGGGTTTGTTCTACATCAAGCATGGTTATGTTAAAACATTTTCAGAATTTTGTAGTGCACAAAAAGGTGCTGGCTGTTGTAGTCGTATTACCGAAGGTTTCACTATAAAGTTCTATTAGCTGTTAATTTTGCGATTTTTACTTGACGACAAATAAAATGAAACACTATTTAGGAAAGAACGTCGAAAATGGGTCAAGCAATTCGAACTGCAGCTTATGTAACGTCCTGAGCAAAAAAATTGACGGAACTCATTTGCATTAAAAATTATCACTAAAAAATGACCTTAACTTTGACTTGCAACTTGAGACACTTAAGGAAACTTTTTCGAGGTAAAATATCTTTCAATTGTTCCTCCATATTTGTACAATATATGTACAAATTTTTAGATTACAAAAATAATAATTAAAGCCTATTTTAAAGCATCAAACAAGTCAATTTCAAAATTGAGGCGAAAATGAGGGTAGCAGAGGTGATTATGTTGTTGTTGTTCATTGCCATGATCTTGTTTGCCGAGTTGAGAGAACTCCTCAGAACCGATCCGAGTCTTTTAGTGAAGACAGTCATTAGGCTTTTCTTAACAATTTGTATGCTGAATACCTTTAGGCTCATGAATACCCAGATACTTATATAACTCTCCCTCAGCCATTGAATCTATATCATCCTTGTTCTCATCTCTAGCTCTGTGGTCCCTAATTATCTTCTGATTAAATGCAGTGTTCTGCATTTATCTAGTCCGAACTCCATGTGGATATCATTGAAAAACTGCTTTGTGACACGGATCACTGGCTGAATTTTCTGGTTTGATCTAGCGTATAGCTTCAGGTCATCCATGTACACACTATGGGTCAGTTGATGACCATCCTTATTATCATATATTTTGAACCCATGCGATATGGTGTTTAGTGTTTTGCTCAATGGGTTCAACGCTAAACAGAGTCACAATGCACTGAATGAGTCTCCTTGAAAGATATCCGTCGAAATGCGTATTGATCTAGTTATCTTCGGTTTTCCAACATCAAAACATCTAATTCTTGTACCCCAAATCATCATCGCACGATTTAGAAAGTCAAGGATGCGTGGACAAATTTTGTAAATTTTTAAGACTTCAAGAAAATAGTCATGTGGTATGGAAGGCAAAGCTTCCTTGTAGTCAATGTATGCCATGTGTAAGTTTCTTTGATGTTTACGTGCTTGCATCATGGCAACAGCGTCTATAGTGACTAGATCTTTACTGTCCGCAAATTTTTACAACATGTTTTTGTTCTTCTGTAAGAATGTCATTCTCGTCGTAGTGAGAATATACCTTATCTGCAATGATAGCTGTAAGGCATTTATAAATTGCTGGAAGATAGGTTATCGGTTAGAGCATAAAGCCTGTCATCCCTTTTCAACGCACAATGCACACTCTTCAGGTACTTGTACCATAAATTGTGCACCATATCCGGGCCTAGAGCTGTCCAATTACTTGTTCTTTTCAAAACCGCTGGAACATTTGAATATGTGATGTTAGTAAGATACATTTCAGGGTTATTTCTTGCTCTTTCTTTCTCTAGTTAACACCACGAAGCGCATAAAATGCTTCTGTTTATTTTTCCCCAAACGTCCGACCAGTAGGTAGTCATGGCTTTCAGTTGAGGGACTTCGGTTCGATTTTGCTGCCTTCCTGCACTACTCTTATTGTACCGACACAGTCTAGCAGTAAGAACATCAAGTCTCTGCTGTTGGAAGTCTATAATCTCATCAAATATTACTGGTGTCAATGCCTCGATGTTCCGAGTATGGATGATTCAGTAACATGGTGTATCAGCTTTCTGGTTCTATTTCCTTTCTTTAACTGGGTCAATCGACCCAATTTGCGCGTTAATTTACTGAAATCTATATTCAACTTGATTTTCCATGGCGGATCTCATTCCCTTCCTGGGACAAAGGCAACATTTGTAGGCCGCCGCAGCTGTACAATACACAAGAGCTTGTGACATTAACGCAGTTAGCGTTGCGTTGAAATACATAGGTAAAACCTGTTGTTTAGATGTTCTACTACTGCACGCAGATCCTTTGCGATGTACATCTTTGACAGAGAATGCCTTTGTTTTGGTTCTACATTTCTGAACTCTAATAAAGCACGACCAAAATTCAATTCAAGGTGCTGCTGTTTTTCTGGGATTTCGCCGTTTACATCAACAGAAACGTTAATGTCCGGATGTGGTTCTAGTGGATCCGTTACTTGATCTTTATTATCCCTAGCACATATGCATTCATCTTCAATCAGGTCTTCTTTAGCCACACCTTCCAGGGGAGGTTCATAAATAGGGGATGCTGTTCCACGGTTCTAAGAGATTAGTAGATTATTCCTGATGACCTTCGCCTTAGCGATAAGATCTCTTGCTGCAACTTCTTTTACACGAGGATACTCAGCAGCAAACTTCGTCCTAAATTTGTATTCCTTTTCGCTTTTAGTTTCAAATTTCGCGCTTTCAAAGTAGAGACGCATCAATTATTCTTTCATAGTAATATTCCAGTTGTTGCTCTCCCACGATATTTCTGTTGCGGTGGTTAGCTGCAAAGTGCTAACGCTAGCCAAAGCATCCTCAGCAGGCATAGTTGATGTTCCACTGTTTACCGTTTGTCGCAGATGTTCTTGCTGGTCAGGTTTTTGACTTGTAAGATCTGCCTGCATCTCGCAGCTCTCCATCGTCTCGTATGTTGTGGCCCCAGCAGTGGCTTCGGGGGCGCCCCGAAAATTCCCGAGAAGCAGCAAGCATTTCAAAATATTTAAAAGACTCTCAGTTATAGTTTATGGGGTTTGGTGTTCCTCTTAGTCCCTTTCTCATTCGTTCTCTGCCTGTCTGGCATGGGAAACCCTGTCAGTAGCAATGCTACAGCCAACATACCTGTCAAAGTCATGAAAGGAAAGCTCAAGCCCTACCGCGACATCAACGCGAGAACACCTTCGGCCTTATTATTAAAACAAAATAAGGAAGCTCATTTTTCTCTCAGGTTTCAGGTGGTTCCAGCCGAATATGTAGAAGACATTTTTAGTAAGAGTTGGATTTTTTTGAAGTCTGCACGGGATGTCCCAAGCGATTTGATAACAGCAGTGTGCCTAATTTTACATATATTGCAAGCACCCATTTTAGAGGGAATTATTTCGTTTTTTTAGTACATTTGATAAAAGCTTGCTTTAAAAAAATTTGTTGTATTTATATATTTTTTTGAAATTGTTTCCTAAATATTGTCTCATTTTATTTGTAGTTAATTAAAAATTGCAACATTTGCAGTTAGCCGAACTTTATAATCGAGATGTTGTCCATTTTTCAATATTTTCGGAAGTATTTTGAAACAGATAAAAAAGATTTATCAGAATAAAAAAGTAAAATTAAAATATCTATATTTGTTTAGATACTGCAACACTTTAAAACAAGTTTTTGACTTCTTTATAACCCATGTTACTATCTTTAAAAGTGAAGATTTTTTTAAGGCTTCTTGAGCTGAAATTTATATTCAGATCTTAAAAATTAAGATTTCTATTAAGTAACTCTTTAAGCCCCAACGTTGCTCCGTGAAATGAAGAGTCTCATGGTCAAAAAAGTACTATATTTGCTTTTGAACTTTTTCACAAGTTCAAATGAGCGTTTCTAATTTTGAGTTAAAACACAACGTTTAGAGATTTATTTCTTTATGAGTAACGTTGCAGCGTCAGGGCTGAGACAGTATTCGGACATATAGCCTTCGGCTTTTAGTGTAAACAGGAATATTGAATTATTGATATCAATATTTGCAACCGTTACTTACAGGTGTTAAAGACAATACAGTTATGCTGAATCCATTTTGCATCTGCCATGAATGCATCAGTACTTCCATATAGTTTTGCTTTAACATTGCTTTCCAACAGACCCAAGTCCATTGGCTTTACAACGTAATCCATGTAATTGTCTATTTCTTTAGTGTCAACTTCCTTCCAAAATGGTTCAGACTATGAACATTTTTTAATAGTATTAGTATAAACTTAAAGATATTACACAAGTAAATTTGATTATTTCATATAGGTGGGCGTCTGCGAGAAAAGGATTCAGTTTTTGGATTTCAGTTTCTGAGATATTCCTATTTTCCAGGTCGATTTTCAGTTTTCAATCGAAACGGTATTTAAACTTATTACCCTATCGATTGTATCCGTCCAAAAAATTAAAACGTGCAATTGCAGCACTCGCAAACTATATTTTATATGAATTTTTGTCATTGGTGAATTCATTGTTTTGCTGAATTCACTATATAATTTTCCTTGGGTTAAAAACTGACGACGGACAATTTGTTGGCCATACGCCAAGAGTATGTCCACAAAAATGTGACACAGAGGTGTTGAATGAAGTCAGCAAAGAATGCATCAACCAATAACAAAATTCATACAAAAGATTGAAAAATAGACAAATACAGACAAATCGTAAAGCGTGCGTTGAGATCTACAGTTTTCTCTAAGAGTTTTTTTCCTGCAATCCTCAATGCGACAATAATTTCTACGGAAAAATTTAGATAGCAACTTTCCTCATCAGGACGGCGGTATTCGGTGCTCCAGCGATTCTATAAAATTAAACTCCACACGGCAAAACCCTACACGTGGCTACCCTACACAATCTTGCTCATTTAGCAAATTAAATATAATAAATGTAAACTCAGCATGGTTAAACTTTACACAGGAAAACTCCATACAAAGTTATCAATTAAATTTCAAGTTCAATAAACTCTATACAAAATAATGTTGATATTTTTTAAACTCGACACAATTAAAACCTACATCGTGAAATTCTGTACAAAGTTATAAATTAATTTCGCAAAATTTACTTCATAACTTTATTTGGTGTATGTAAGTATGTTAAGTTTTGCTGTATAGAGTTTAAATTTGTAGAATCGCTACGGCCTCGCAGTATTCGTAGTATCCTTCGAATTCATACATCAAGAAATATAGAGCTACAACTTAAAAGGTTCAAACTTTTTTAACATTGTCTTTTGATTTATAACAAAATTTTCCATACATATATAGTTATCTATATTGCAAAAATATATTTATCAAAAGAAAGATGATGTGCAACTGATTTGATCAGTTTCGTTATTATTTTTATTACGTCAGTGCACTAAGTTTTATAATTCAGATTATTATGAATATTAACAATCTTTGTCTTATTAATGTTTTAATAATAATTTAAATTTTTTGCGGCTGATCTATAAAAAAACAATTATACAAATGTGGAGCAAAGATAGTAATTGTGACAATATACAATTGTCCCTTTAAACTGACCAAAATATAACTTCACTCATAAAAACAATAAAGAATTATAAACTCACTGTATTCTAGAAAAATTAATTCAATACTTAATATTGTTTGAAATTGAATAATTTCGAATTCTTTACATGTGTTTATCCCTCTAAATTGTAGATAAAATTTTATTTATACACTCATACCTCGCTATAATACCACCCGCTATAGCGCCATCTTCATGCTTGACTGTTTCTGCCCCCCCCCCCCCTCATCATCGATTGACAGCCTATACGCTGGACAGTTAGTGCCGTATCAGAAGTTGTGTACATCGCGTCTATGTGGGCATATACTTCTGTACGCGTAAAAGTTTATTAAATATTTCGATATTATGGCTGAACCAAAGAAAAATACTTTTCTG
>CAKNWU010303229.1:0-12981 GCA_932072015.1 Andricus quercustozae
TTGTTTAGAAGAAAATTAATCTTTTTACTTAAAAGTTCCAGTATTCAGTTAAATATTCATTATTTTATTTTAAAATTCATGTTTTTGGTTTAAAACTCATATATTTCAGTCGAATATTTCTAATTTTAGTTGAAAATGTATCACTTTGGTTGAAATTTTTTGCGTAGAAAATTAATTTTTTTTAATGATAATTAAATTAATCCATTTTTGGTGCTATAATTATCTTTTTTAGTACAAAATTTAACTACTTGGTTGTAAATTGATCTTTTTTAGTTGAAAATTGAACTATTTGGTTAAGAATTCATGTATTTTCTTAAAAAATCGTCTTTTTAGGTAGAAAATTAATCTTTTTGGTTAAAAATTCAAGTATTCAATTTAAATATTCATCATTTCATTTGAAAATTTACCTTTTTGGTTCAAAATTCATCTATTCCAGTGGAAGTTTCCTAATTTTAGTTGAAAATTCATCACTTTGGTTGATGTTTTGTTTGTGGAAAATTATTTTTTTAAAATGAAAATTAAATTAATCCATTTTTGGTTTTACACTTATCTTTTTTAGTACAAAATTTAACTACTTAGTTGGAAATTGATCTTTTTTAGTTGACAATTCAACTATTTGGTTGAGAATTCATGTATTTTGTTGAAAAATCGTATTTTTTTGGTAGAAAATTAATCTTCTTGTTTGAAAATTAATCTTTTTGGTTAAAAATTCATGTATTCCAGTTAAATATTCATCACTTTATTTGAACATTTATCTTTTTCAAAATTCATCTATTCCAGTTGAAGATTCCTAGTTTTAGTTGAAAATTCATCATTTTGGTACAAATTTTTTGTTTGAAAATTAATTTTTCGTTATAAAAATTTCATTATTTCATTTTTGGTGTAAAGCTTATCTCTTTTAGGTTACAATTCAACTATTTAGTTGAAAATTCATGTATTTTGTTAAAAAATCGTATTTTTTGTTTTGAAATATTTTTGTTGCAATTTCAACTATTTCGTTAAAAAATCATATATCGTGTTTTAAAAACAAATATTTTTACTTTAAAAATAAAAAATTTAAAGCAGATTAAATTGAATTTAATATAGTTCTGATAATGACTTTAGCGACAAATTCGGGAAATGAAGAATCATGCTTTTAGTATTATTTAATTATTTAATTAATCGATGGTACAAGTGTATTTAAGAATATATTGTTATATAATTGATCGTTCCAAAAATTCGAAATATTTGAATAGCTTCGTGCTATGAAAAAAACCTGGACAAATCTTGAGATACCTGGAAAAAACCTGGAATTGTCAGGGAATTTTTTTCCAGGATTTGAGTGGACACCCTGCATATATACGTATAAACAATATTACAAAACAATATACAAAACAAGTAATGTTGTTTATAAAATAGGTTATAAAAATTGTCCTGTTTGTTATGTGGGTGAAACCAAAAGAATGTTAGAAGTAAGTATACAAGAACACAAAAATAACAACAAAAGGGAGTTTGTTATAAATGCACATTGTAGTTCTCATAAACATGAATTTGATTGGAAAAACACAACAATTCTTGATTTTGAAGCTAATTATCAAAAAAAATTAATCTCTGAAATGTTACATATTAAGATCATCAACAATAGCATTAACAAAAAAGATTATATTTATACATTAAATCACAGGTACAATCCAGCGTTGCAAATTTCAAATTTTAAGTTTTCATCTATAATAATTATTGAATTTTACATAATTATTTTGAGTCTACTAATTTCTTGTCTACTTAAAAAATTTTATTCTACATGATGTCTTGACAGTATTATATAAGGTGAAGTGTAAAATTTTTTTTATAAATTATCCATAAATTCGTGTTTTGTACTGCTTCTAAATGTTGGTACTTTTTAAATAAAATTTCAGTCTAAAGATGTCAGCAAACCAACCTGACGAAACGTTACGAAACAAAACTTTGAGTTTTACAGAAACCGAAAAATGTTCTTCATCCTACTTAAAGTTCAAAAATTGCTTAAAACAGTAATTAAAATATTGTTATCGCTGAGAGTTCTATTCACCACTTCTCAAGGAAAAATAAACCCCTACGGTTCTCATTCCTCTTAATATTTAAAAGCGGCTTTGAATCCTAAACATTTTTTTTATTTTTACATTGTTTTAATTGATTAAATGACGTTATTGATTGTATTGTATATGCTGTACTCTAAAATAATTTAAGATGGGTCGAAGGCGTCCTACTGGAACTTCCTCCCTTTCACCTGTGGTCAAATGAGTAACCGTTTCACTTTGCATATTTATTTTTACCCGTCCTCTACCGCCAGTGCGACGATTATATGCATATATTCCAGCAAGATAGTTACTACTCTCCAATATTGCAAAGACGTCACCAACAAATGTTGATAATACAATGTGTTCTTGCTTAGGCATTGCCAAATATTGATTCGTTGCTTCGAGTAATAAAATTTGTTTATCTGCAGGAAAAGTGTATTTTCGAAGTTCGAATCCTCGGTTCGGATTTTTAATGGAAGTAATCAGAATATAGTGAAGTTGGTCAAGTCCATATACAGATCCGTCAGAAGAAGGAAGACTGGTAGGTAGAGCCATGCACCTGGGAACAGGAGACCTGGGCCTTGCGCGAAGAGAAGCCTCGTCAGCAGAAGACCTGAGCCATCAAAGAAGCACAAATGTTTCGGAATTAGGAGAAGGTTTTATATTATTTTTTTATCAAATGAAATTGGTTGGAGATTTAATTTTAAAACTTTTAAATTTATCATATAAAATAACTTTAAGTAGTGAAAAGCGAATCATGCTTTCGACAACAGAGTGATAACCACTTTTTAGATATAGTAGCATCATTAATTGCGCTCTTGGAACAAATCTAACAACAGTTTATGAATTTTTTTACATTTTGAAATATTCCTATTTTTTTCACAGTTTTAGAAATTGTTGAATATTTTAAGATCACCAAACTTATTTCTAAAAATTTCTTGAAATCTTCAGGATTTGTTTTTAATAATTTTGGAATTCTTTCATAATGTTTCAAGATCTTTTAAAATAATTTCGTAAAATTATTTTTTTTTAAATAAGTAATCACTTTTGTTATCCCCAGGACATTGTATTTCCAGTTTTTTATATATCTTTTAAATTTTAAGCTATTTTACAATTTGTAATAAGCTTCTCAATATAGTATGAAACAATTATAATTTTTCCTAAAACTTTAAAAACGTTCTGTAAAATTAAAATCAATTTATCAAAATCAAAAATTCATTTGAATTTTTTCTAAGATTTTAAGTCACAATTGCCAATTCAATTTCAAAATCTTGATAAATCAACATTTTGTTTAAAATTTCATAAAAATTTTTTTAAATCTTAAACTTTTATGAATTAACAGTGGAATTTTTAAATTCAAGAAAATGGTAAAAAAGTCGATTTGAATTGAAAAATTGAAGATAATTTTAAAGAATTCGAAAGCATTTTAAAGAATTCAGGATAAAAAATAAACATTCTGAGTGAATTCTAAGTGAATTATTTTCAATAAAATTATCGTCCATTTCGAAGAATTTAAGGGAACTTAAGAGAATTCGATAAAATGTATACTGAATCAAGATAAGATAAAAGTAATTAAAATATATAGAACCAAATTTTTAAAATATAATAAGAATCGCATAAAACCTATAAGAATTCAAAGTTAGTATAAAAGTTTTGAAGGTAAATTAAAAAAAATCCCTAAAAGATCCATTGAGTTCAGTGAACTCCAAGAATATTGCAAAGAATTCAGAGTAAATCGACAGGAATTTAGAAAAATGTAATAAAATTCAAAATTCCTTGGACCCGCGGTTTTCATTTATGAAAGAAGCGACTAGAGTAATATATTTATTTAAGAAAGCTACTGTAGTAATTCAAAAAGTAACTTACCTATCACTGAGTTTTACATGCTCAAAAACGAACTTAACTAAAAATGTGACGCTACGATAATTACTTTATTTTGAAACGTAACTTACCCATCATTGTGGTTTACATGCTCTACTCTAAAATCATGTTTGACGCGGCGAGCGGTTCCTACTGGAATTTCCTCGATTTCAGCTGTGGTCAAGGAAGTAACCGTGCCGCTTTCCATGTTTATTTTTGCCCGTACTTGACGATGCATGTCAGTATTATATTTATATATTCCAGCAAAGGTGTTATTACTCGTCAATATTGCAAAGACGTCACCATCGGATGTTGATAGTACAATTTGTTCTTGCGGTGGCACGGGCGGATAGGCAGTACTTCCTTCGAGTACTTTAATTCCTTTATTAGCAGGAAAAGTATATCTTCGAAGTGCGAAATGCCGATTTGGATTTCTTTTGGAAATAACCAGCATAAATTGAAGCTGGTCCAGTCTATATCCGAACAGGTCAGAAAAAGGAACCCCGGTTGATGGAGCTAAAATTCTGGCCGAAGGTGACCTAGATCTTGCACGAAGGGAAACTTCGGCAGAAGAATTCATGAGCGCAGAATGAAGTCTGGCAGGTGGATGTTGTCTGTCGGAAGAAGAAGAAGAAGATGGGCCGCCACGTAAAACACCAGGAATAGGTGCGCCATTAGGCAAACAATCAAATTGTGAACTTAATGCTGCAAGAAGAAACAGAAGATTACATTTTGTTTTAAGAATAAATGTTTTTGTATTACTAATATTAATCTATAAGAGTAACGAGGTAATACGTTCTGTTCGCAGCAAAAAGTTGTTTGTATTAATGCTTCAAATCCTATTTAATAAAAATATCCGACATTGTAAAGCATAGGATCTGATAAATTCTTCTCTTTAAAGGATTTCATAGATTTGCAGTAAGAAACTGTTGATAGAAAGGTTTATCAAGTGCGTTAGGTCTTACCACAGCTTAAATTAGTGTTCTGAATAATTTACTGCAAATTATGTAAACCTCACATTTTCAATTGGTATACATTTCGGACCAACTAAAATAAAGTTTGAAAACTAATAGTAATTAGGATAGAAAATAATTGAAATGGAATAATTTGCTTAAAATTAAACCATTTCGAACTCTGTGTGAGTTTGTATAAACTGCAAATTCTTTTGGGTAATAGCCAGAATTTTATTTGTAAGAGAAAGCTTTCGTATATGAACAATGTGAAAGCTGGTTCGCAAAGATCAATTTCAAATTTCCGCGATTGTAATATGGTAACCTTTTTGAGTTCTGATATCAATCAAATCAAATTGTGTCTTCTCGGGATGAAATTCGAATAAAGCCGAATTTGATCTTAATCTTCAGTTATGAACGTAAAATTTTTTTAAAGGATCAGAATAAAATATTAGAGCACAAGACGAATTTCGTATTTTCAGCCTCGTGAATCGGACTTTGAAGCTACCTTGAGATACATGGATTATACCGCAAACCATCTTGGTCTTTTTAATTTGGGATAGCAATCTATATAGATAATAATTCCTATAATTTGTATGTTGATTTTTTAAATCCTTGATTATAAAACCTCTGATCCTGATTTTAAGACTTAATATCTAGATTGATACATAAATTCTAGAAAACTAAATCATCTGATATAAACTTCCAAAATTCTGATCCGTGGGTTGTAATGAAATTCCTGAGTGGATAAGATTTTCTGGAATTCAAATAAAAAGTTTTTGATAAAAAAGTATTGATAGTATGAGATTCGTGCGTGAAGAGATTTTGATAAAAATTTCTGGCATTCCAAAACGTATAATTCACTATGAGTCTTGTGCTGATATGATCTGATGGAGTCTGAATGTGAAACTTTTGACAGAACAGTAAACAATTACGCAGAGGATAAAATTGGATAGGAATAACCGACATGGTGAAGCATATAGCTTTTGTCTAAATATGACTTCAAAGAGGTTCAATGAGATACTGTCGATAGAAAAGTATGCGCTTTCTTGACAGATAGAATTTTGTAGTGATATCCTAGATTCCGAAACAAAGATATTGATGCAAGTCATGTACTGATAAGATTTAGTAGAATATGAATGAAAACATATTGATTGAAGGGTACAGGATTTCTAGGTAGATAGATTTTGATAGAAGAATCCATCAAATTTATTCATAGATTGTGATTTGTGAAATTCATTTGTTTGAACTAGATCGGATTTTGACATAATCTACTGATAGAATTCGATTCGTGTAGTATAGTTCTCTAAATTTACTTATTGATAATCTTTTTTTGAATTTGAATGTATGTGAGCTTTATGTTCATGAAAAACTGTGCTTTTGTCTCTAATATTTGTACCAGGAACGAAGACCTGTTCTGGAAGCAAAAGAGATTAGGAACCATAGCTCAAAATTGTTTCTGAAGAATAGCAAAAGCAACTAAGTTATTGGTTTTGTAGAAAAGGTTTGAACAAAAATAGTTAAATGAGTAGATAGGTCTTCCTGCAGCTTAAATTACTATTCTGAATAATTAAACTTTCAGATTACATTCGTATTCATTTCGGATTACCACAAATAGCATTTAAAAAAGAATGACAATTAGGATAGAATTCATATTGCGATGCAAAAATTTTTACTTTAGGAAAGTTTGAAAACGTTTTTAAAATTATAAATTTATTATAGTATGATATTCACCAATGGAACTAAGTATTACCGTCAAAATAAAGGCCACAGTGTAAACGATCCTCATATTTGGCAGTTAGAGTCAAAACTGATTTGTACGTGAATTTATGTTTTTATTTAATACATCAGTGCAAGACAAAAATTTAGTTTCCTCAAGAGAGTCAATTTGGTAAAAATAAAGCGCTTTATTATTATCTCCTTCATTTATTTTTTCTTATCTCTAGGATGATCAAATTTAAGTAAATGCGTAGAAGCTGTGTTGGGTTTCAAAAATAATATTTCAATTCTAGAAACTATAACTAATGACATTATTGACGTGCCACAGTGGTTCAGAAATCTATTTTCGCCGACAAATTTAGCTGGCGGTAGCAATGCCTAACTGATCTTTTTAACTAGTTAGTCTAAAATTCCTTGTTCCTAAAATGTTTATTCAACTGGAAAAATACCAGAAACTACCCTGAAATATATTTAGATATATTTATAAATGAACTGCTAAGAATAACTTTCAAATTAATATCGTTTTGAAAAAAGCAATTTGAATTTGAAAATCTTCAACAATTAGACAATTTCTAGAAGTTTAAAATTCAGTGATTTCTATGAATCAGCAAATACAAAGTTGTGGAAAGGTTTTGCGACAGTTAAGATTTAAAGATACGTAACAAAATTCAGCTTTTTAAAAAATATTAAAATTACGAAAATGAGAGTTTTTTCAAACATATTTTATTAACTAGATAATTTAATAAATTATTCAACTAGTTAAGTTGCTAACTAGTTAAATATGATCGAAAAAGGGCAATTTTCAAACAAAATTGTTGTATCATCAACCAACAAAGACTTTCATTTCGAACAAAATAGTTGCAGTTTCAATAAAAAATGAAATTTCTACCCAAAGAGAAGAATTTTCAAACTAGACAGACCAATTTTCAATCAAAAAAGATTTATCAGTGAAGGACGAATAAAAATTGTTATGCTAATTATAATTTGAATCGGAAAATTATTTTGAACAGGAATTAAAAATTAAGAATAACTATTTATTATGTTTCTAGATTTGCTTTAAGTTATATGAACATAATTTTCCTAGATTTTTCAAGGAAATTAAAAAAAATTTAAGATTATAATTTTGTCTTATAAGTATTTAGAAAATTTATGAGAATTTTTTTTATCTTATAGGATTTTACCAAATTTTAGGAAAAATTTGAGATTTTTAACCTTCAAAAATGCTGTTTTAAAATTTTCTACATTCTTTTCTAAAATGTTATGAAATCACTTCAAATGTTAAAAAATATTTTTTCTTATTTTCATAAAATTAATTCTTCAAAATAAGAAATCAAATTTAAATTTCCCCGGTATCGTCAGAAAAAATGTGTTATCTGATAACAGTTGAAAATCCTTACAATGGTTCAGAATTTTCTTTCAAAATCTTTCAAAATTTACATTTTGTTATACATATTTTTGAATGTTTTAAAATTTTAAATAATTTCGAATATTTTTAACACTTGTCAGACTTTGAAATATGTTTTGAAATAATTCCGAAGATTTATTTTTAATGCTGTAAAAACTATATATAATAAATAAAAAATAGAAAAAAAAACGGAAGAGGGTAAGGGAGGAAAAAGGAAGAAAGGATGCAAAGAAATAAGGCATTGAAATTGGTGCCTGGTGCAGAAATGCTAATTAAACAATACTTACATGGTTAAGGATATAGATTCTCGAAGCAAAACAGAAAGCACGCATTTCTTTAACAATTTTTTGACAAATTTTGATATTCTTATGCAACTTTTTTTTATTAATAATCCCTTTTTTATATACAACGATTTAAAAATCATTAAATCATAAAAGATTCTTATATTTAATAATTTCCTTTCTCAAAAAATGAGAAAAACAAAGCAGTCTATCGTTTCCGATTTCCAGATAACAAAGAAAAAACGTCCACGATGGTGTAATATGTATTCATGGTATTCAGTTAGAAGCATCAACTTTTAAGAAAGAAATTTTTTTAACAAAATTTTTTATATTTTAGGCAAGCAGTTGTATCTGTGACCAAGGAAAATTAATTTTCAACATAATGGATGAATTTTCAACAAAATAGATAAATTTTCAACCAAGAAAGTTGATTTTCTACCAAGAAGGACACATTTTCAAGCGCGAATATATTTTTTGGATGTAAGTTATAGAAATTGTTTCTCGAAAATGCAGCAGAATTCTAAAGAGAGAAATTTTATATTTCGGCTTGGAAAATCTGTCCAACTATTTTACCTATGTTGCAAAGAAGTGATGTGAATAATGATGGTTTACTATCATAGACTTTACATTTTATTTTACATTGATTATTATGTAATTGATGTTTCAGCATACTTACTACAAAAATATAAAAACAATTTACTAATTTATTCTTTGCTCACCAATAAGATTAAAAATAACGTCCAGGGTTAAAAGCAGAGTAATAAGGTGCCTCATTTTACAAAATGTAGGAACAACTGATTACCGCAGAATATTGAGAGCAGCGTAACTAACTAATTTTCTGATGTTTCGTGTTTATATATTCTTCTCAAATGTGTGTGTGTTTTTCCTTCCCGTGCATGAATCGTTCATATGTATAGATTATTCCGAGGCTTGTTGAGATGAGGAATTTTAATTACTATAAAAATAATGTATTTCGTAGAAGTTAAACTCTCGCATGTGCGTAGTTATTTCACCTTGAAACAATCAGATAATTTATGCTTAAAGTAGCCGTAGCTCGAGCATTTATTAATTTATGAAGCGTTAATGTGACATCATTCTCTAAAAATATTTGATAATATGCAGCGGCGTAGCCAGGAATTTTTTCAGGAGGGGGGGGGGGGCTGGCCTTAGGGATGAAGGGCAAAAAATGGTATCCAAAAAATTCAAAGACTTTATTCTCCTATAGTAATCATAGATAGGTTTTATAATCTTCTTCTCCTTATTAATGGTAGATAGTAGCGGTTTTTTTCTGAAACTTTTCACCTTTTGTCAATTGTTTACTCAGAGTGAGGTAAAAATTAATGCAATTTAACGAACATAATAAGGTTTTTCTATGATTTTTGTATTGAAAGGAATTGGTTGGATATTTAAATATAAAAATGTCTTGAAATCTTCCGGATTTGTTTATGATAATTTTGGAAATATTTAGGATTTGTTTATGATAATTTGGGAAATCTTTCGCAATGTTTAAAGTTCTTTTAAAATATTTACGTAATTTTAATTTTTTTGAAATATTTTCAAATTTTTAATTAGTTTAAAATTTTCAATAAACTTTTCAATATAATTCAAAATAATTTTACTTTTTCCTAAAACTTTGAAAACATTCTGTAAAATTTTTAAAAAATCGGAAATCTTCCAGATTCTTTCATACCAATGTTAGAAATCTTTTGGATTCTTGCGAAATCTTTTTAAACATAATCCTAAATCATAAAAGGAGTTGGAATTCTTCCACAAATCTTAAGAAAAATGTTGTTTTATCTTGAAATCTCTTAACATTTTAAAAAAGTTTCTAAGTTTTTGGTTTCAAATCTTCAAAAATATACGTTTTTCAAAAATTTGTTGAAATAATTTTATGTTTGAAATTATGTTTGTATATTTTAAAAACTTCGGAAACCTTTTGTAATAGTGCAAAATTTGGTTAAATATTCTCTAATTCTAAATATCTTTAAAAATAATAAGAAATTTTTCTAAGATGTTGTAATCTTGCAAAATTGCGAAAGTTTGCTTTAAAATCATCGTCACTCTTTTTTATTTTTATTTTAGGAAATTATTTAGAATCTTTCTAAATATTTTCTTAAAATTTGTTTATCAAAATAAAGAATTAATTTGAATTTTTCCTAAGATTTTAGGACACAATAGACAATTTACTTTTAAAATCTTGATAAATCAACATTTTGTTTAAAATTTCATGAAATATTTTCAAACCCTAAACCTTGTTTGAATTATCAGCGGAATTTTTAAATTCAGGTACATTGTACAAAAATTCGATTTAGCTTAAAAAATGGAACATAATTTTAAAGAATTCAAACGCATTCGATAAAATTTATACCGAATCAAGATAAGATTTTATTATTATTATTATTATTATTAGTTGGGTTGAGACCGTAACAGCCTTGTTAGCCTAAGTGTGACTCCAAAGCCCTCTCCATAAAGAGAGGAACGCAGCCACGATGTTGCTGATATCTCCGACTCACTGATGCAGTAACTGCCAGTAAGTGTTAGACGTTTCCCCGCAATCGCAGGGCAGTGACAAAGGATGTGAGTAGCTGTCTCATCCTCCATTCCGAACATACGACAGATAGGACTTTCCGCAAGCCCTATCTTATGTCTGTGATGTCTGAGATTCCCATGTCCTATAAAAATTTCTGTTAGGACTTTGATCTCTTTTCTCCCGAGCTTGAGTATTTCCCTTGCTCGGTTAAAATTAAGCTTTGAGCCCAAGAGTGTTTTGGCCTGTCTGCTACCAGTGACCAAATCCCACTCATTCTGATGTTCCTCAGTCAGCCAACTGTTAATTTCTTCAGTGACTGACCTACTGGAAATACCTACAACTGGCTCGGGTCCAGTAAAATTTCTTCTTGCTGCTAGTTTCGCTAGCCTATCCGATATCTCATTGCCCTTGATACCGCTGTGTCCAGGGATCCATAGCAGAGTAACTCTGTTTTCCGTCGCTAGCATATTTAGTGCCTCAAAGCACTCCCACGTGTCGTTGTCGTTGTCGTTGTTCCATTCAAGGCCAATATAGCAGCCCTGCTATCTGAGCAGATACGGATTTTTCGTTTGTTGCCATACTCCTTTCCCTTGTTGGCGCACTGGAGTATGGCCATAATCTCAGATTGTAGAACTGTAGCGTAGGTCCCCAACTCGGTTGTGAAGCCGATTGCATTTCTTCTTCGGTACACACTGGCTCCTGCATTCTCCTCGTTCCTGGAGCCATCTGTAAACCAGTTGTCTCCATCACTGGGCAGGTGTGCGTCGCCGTTAACCCATTCCTCCTTCGTGGATAGGCTAACTCGATACTTCTTGTCGAAGAGGTAGCGAGTGACCATTTTGTCCCTGGGCATGCTTAGGGTCGGCCTCCTCGCGATGCCGACTGGGATCTTCACTGCTGTCGAGAGCAGTTTTAAATTTTAAATTTTTATTGGATAGGCGATTAGTACTTATTTCTAAGCTGACATTGTTTCGCGAAATCTATTAAGTTAACCATAAAAATGAGCGATGCTGATGAAAATAAAATTAAAATATCCACAAGAGAGAATCTTCAGGGAAACAAGCTATCCTCAAATGAAGATGTTCTAAGCATGATTCGGTACCATCTATCTTTAGGAAGAACAATACATGAAAGTGCCATGTAAGTATAGTTTGAGCGAAACAATGATGAATAGAACATGAAACATCCATGTATTTCAAATAATTTACGTCTATATCTAGATGTGTTGTCGATCAAGCAATAGGGATCTGGGATAAGGCTAAAATTACTGTACGAGAGAAACATCGTTGTGTTGAAACATTGATTGAACTACACAAAACCTGGAAAGACCTTACCAAGAAAAGCGAGCGAGGTTCAAATTCTTTCCAAGGAAAAAGAACATCTTCGGCGATAATTTGGATAAACTCTTCGACATAGTTAATGGTGACGCTCTTGCAATGATTAAGATAGAAAAAACGAGGCAATTTTTAATTTCACAAAAAGAAAAGGGAAGTAATAGAGGTACAGAGGACGTGAATGATAGCTTAATAGAAAGTGTAAAGAAAGTCGTAAAGCGCAAGGCATCTTCTGATATATCCTTTCCTCATTCCGCACATTCATTAATTTCTTCAATGTCATTTGAAAACTACAGTGATAATGAAGAAATGTATGACAAAAAAGAAATTATGATTTCAGTAGAAAAATTAGTAATTATCAGAGAACCGAAAACACAAAAGAAACTTCCAAAGATAGAAGTTATCACTCCAGCTCTTTGTCGAACTTTAGACAGAGCTCAATATATAGTTCAATACATAATATATTTTGAGGAAAGCTTGATCATAAATTCTTTTAGTTGATTTGAATTTAAGTAAAAGCACCATAGCAAAAAATAGAAAAGAAGAACGATTGAAGTATGCTTCTCAATTCAAGGAAAGTTTTTAATTAGAACAGAGATTACAATTGCACTGAAATGGAAAACGTGTTTTATCATTTAATGGACAGAAAAAGGTGGAATGATTGCCTGTTTTAGTATCTAGCGCTGGTGAATTTCAAATCTTGGGTGTGCCACAGACGGAGTCTGCTACCGGACTTCCTCAAGCTTCTGCTGTGGCAGAGCTTGTTCGATCATGGGACATTTTTGACCGTGTAGTAGGATTATGCTTCGATACATGCAGTGTTCAGGACATGCGTACGTTTGGAACAGCGCTTTCAAAAAGATTTG
>CAKNWU010303261.1:0-12588 GCA_932072015.1 Andricus quercustozae
ACCTCGTTGGGCTTGGGTGGATTTTTGACAGAAACAGGGTGATCATTGAACAGGCGAGATGGGTCAGCGAGAAACTGTTGGTTCTCCCTGATCCATCTCTCCCTCTTCTGTATTCTCCTCCTTGCGTCAGATAACAGCCGTATTTTGTCAGCAATATGCTGCTTGATTGTCAGCAGCTTTGACTTCTTTAGTGTGTGATTCAAGATCCTCAGTTCTTGGGCGAACTTTCGAACCCTTTCCGTGAACGGTCTATCGGATGTTATGTAGTCAATCACACATTGAACACGGGACGCATTCTGTCTTGCCCATCCAATCTTCTTGTTCAGTTGATGTAAGCGTCTTTTGGTCTTTTGATCCATCGTAGGTTGCCGATCACCCTAGAGTTCGGGGTGCTGCAAATAATAATTTAAATGGAAACACAACGAAGAAATGGCGAAAAGTCCACCTTGGACCTTGCGAGAGCATTGGCTGATTCAAATCGAAGGTTAAAACCGACGATGGATCAAAAGACCAAAAGACGCTTGTATCAACTGAACAAGCAGATTGGATGGGCAAGACAGAATGCGTCCCGTATTCAGTGTGTAATTGACTACATAACATCTGGTAGGCCCTTCACGGAAAGGGTTCGAAAGTTGGCTCAAGAAATAAGGATCTTCCATCATACACCGAACAATTCAAAGCTGCTGACAATCAAGCTACCCATTGTTGACAAAATACGGGTGTGATCTGACGCAAGGAAGAGAATACAGAAGAGGGATAGATGGATCAGGGAAAATCAACAGTTTCTCGCTGACCCATCTCGCCTCTTCAGTGATCACCCCGTTTCTGTCAAAAATCCACCCCAGCCCAACGAGATAGAGACTCTTTGGAGAGAGGTATACAAGATCCCAAAAACACTGGAGTTGAAAGAAGATACTGATAATATCATCCGCTTCAAGAAGTTTTGCGACAAACTCATAACATCTGAGGAGGAATGTCCACCAATCACTGCCGAAGAGGTGAATAAAGCAATTAGAGGCACGAAGAACTTTTCCGCTGCAGGAACATATGGTATCAAGAAATTCTGTTGGAAGAAGTATACACACCATCATTTGACGCGCATATTCACCTCATATTTAAAGTCGGAAACACCCATTCCGCAGTGGCTGGTATCAGGACGCACTATACTCCTACAGAAAAAAGGCAACTTGTCCAACCCAGAGAATTGCAGGCCAATAACTTGTTTGAACACACTGTATAAGATCTTTACAGCTATCCTGAATAACAGGAGTGTCCGAAGTATTGAGCCTGTGTGGCGAGAGATGTACGTACAACGTGGCTCGAAAAAAGATGTAGCAGGATTTATAATCTTATATACTTATAATCTGTCTGTTGGAAAGCTTGAAGGTGCATCCACACGTAGTGAGATGCATAGAGAGATTGATGCCCCTTTGGAAAACTAGATTTACTATCTCCTCTGGAAATTATCGTGTGACAACGAACAACGTCACCTTCCAGAGGGGTGTCTTTCAGGGCGATATTGTGAGCCCTTTGCTTTTTTGCATCAGACTTCTGCCTCTATCTCTTGCACTACGAAATTCTTCTGTATACCTCTGTGCCGACACTAACCATCACGAGCATAAGGTCACTCATGTATTTCATATGGATGACCTGCAGATCTATACCTCTGGTAAAAGCAAACTTCAAACTGCTATAAATATCGTCAAGAAGCACACAGGAGAGATCGGGATGGAGTTTGGATTAGATAAATGTGCCAAAATTCAACTGAAGAAGGAAAGATTGTTGGCGTTACCAAGGACCCTGAGCTTGTGTATATAATTGTTATTAGACATCTTAACACTGGGGATAACTATACATACCTGGGCGTGCCTCGAAGCCGTATTTAGGACGCAAAATCAGTTAAAGAGTCTCTCCTAAGCAGATACAAGCATCTTCTTCGGCAGATTTGGTCTTTATATCTGTTGGCGTTGAACAAGGTATCTGCAACTAACATGCTTGCCGTCCCCGTTCGGCTCTACTCGTTTGGGGTGGTTCACTGGACGAAGAACGAGCTTACGGCCCTTGATATCACCACATATAAGATCCTGCATATGTATAAAAGCTTGCATATCAATTCATCTGTTCCGCTATTATACATCTTATTCCGTCAAGGCGGACTTCTGAATCTCCAATGTGTTCATAACCGAATTGTTCTAAGTACAGCTTACATCGTTGCAAATGAAAAAGATCCTGTGGCGATATGCAGGTGGAATAAAATTAGCCAGCACTATTAACATAAACGAAGTTTTATGAAAGGAAAAATATATGGCATCAAAACAAGCACACTGTAGGAAGGAGCAAGCGAGACTGACTCTTGCTCACGCGCGCACGCAAGTTCGGGCGGGCTCGCGTCTCGTCGGTTTCTTGACTATACTAATACACACTGAACGCAGTCGGTACTGATACAAAATTATAGGCGGCCAGAAAACCCGAAAGGAATACATTATTCCAACATCCTCTCTACTTGAGTGTTTGCGGTAATACGTTCAATCATATTTATCTTTCCACGCAAAAACGCAAATTTTTCGTAACTTAAAGCTTTTGTCAAAATGACGGCGTACTGCTCATGCGTGTTTACATACTTTGGCTCAATAACTTTTTCTCGCACTTTTTCACAAATAAAATGGTAGCGGACATCAATGTACTTTGACCTACGGTGAAATTCTTGATTTTTAGTTCATTTAATCGAACTTTGATTATCCATGTTAAGGATGGTAGGGTTTACACACTCATGATCAATGTCGTACAATAATTTTCGCAACCACGTTGCTTCTTTGGTTGCCTCGCTTGCCGCAATAAATTCAGCGTCAGTTGTGCTGAGACTAACGCTCGCTTGTCGCTTAGATGATCAGGTTATACAACCTCCGCTCATCATGAATACGTAGCCGCTGGTTGAACGTCGCGTATCAAGATCCGCTGCAAAGTCTGCATCAGAATATCCGAGAAGCACATCGGTTGTGTCATTCGTATGAAATAATAAGCCAAAATTACGCGTACCCTTAATATACCTTAGTATACGCTTTACAGCATTCCAGTGTGTTTCATCGTAATTGTCGAGATACCTGCTCGCTATACCGACAGCGTACGCGATGTCCGGCCGTTAAACCATTGCTAGGAAAAGGAGCGATCCAACAACTTCGCGGTACGGGACGGAAAGTTCGCTTGGATTGGCAGGATTCGTTATTCTGACGTTAGGGTCAGCTGGCGTTTTCACGGGATTGGCATCAATCATCTTAAATTTTCGCAAAATCTTATCAACGTACAGCTTCTGACTGATAAAAATTTCATTGGTATCGTGCGAAATTTCCATCCCGACAAAATAATTTAGAGAACTCGTGGTTATACCGAATTCTGTTTCGAAAACTTGTGTCAAATCAATCAGAACCTTTTTATCTTTTCCGAAAATTATACTGTCATCGACGTACAAGGCCAAGTAGATTTTGTTCCCTTTAAAAATGCACGTGTAAACGCATTTATCTGCATTGCTTTGAATAAACCTGAGGCTTTTCACAAACCCGTCAAATCTTTCATTCCAGCACCGTTCGGATTGCTTTAGGCCGTAAATTGCTTTATTTAATTTCAACGCTGAATTTTTTTCTTTAACGTTTAAACCGCCCGGGATTTTCATATAGGTGGTTTCTTTGAGTTCGCTATTCAAATAAGCGGTGCTAACATCGTATTGCACGGAATTTAGCTCTTCTTGAACTGCTATAGCAAGAAGTGTACGCACAGAATCAAAGCGTACAACAGGTGAAAATATTTCTTGATAGTCCACGCCGGCCTCCTGTGAGCAGCCCTGTGCACACAAGCGGGCTTTATAACGTGAAGCGTTTTCATTGTTCAAGTCCTTTATTTTAAAAACCCATTTAAATCCGATTGCTTTTCGCGTGTCCGGCAATTCGACGATTTCTCACGTTTTATTTCGTTCGTGAGCTTGTAGCTCTTCATCAATTGCGCGTTTCCACAAATCCGAATCGATGCAGTTAATAGCTTCGTTAAAATTACGCGGTTCCTCAGAAACAGCCACGCAGGCCTGGTATCGTTCTGGAGCGCGACGATTTTCTCGTGAACGCAAGCTGTACGACAATGGCTCTCCAGGTGCCCCAGCTGCAAGCTCAAAAGCGTCCGCCGCCTGAATGTTCAAAGGAGCGTCGTTCTCGCGAGAGTCCACTCGTAAGCCTTCACGAGGCTCAAGTAAACGTTGATGAGGTGGAAGAAACTCGCGGTCGTTTTCGGATTCCTCGAAAGACTCGTCGTCGATTTTGATAAAAACTTCCGCGCCGTCGCTCTTTACATTTACAGGTGAACTTTCATTAAATATCTCGTTTCTCGAAACACTAACGCGACCTGTTTCCGGATTGAGTAACCGATAATTTTTAGATTCTTTTTCGTAGCCAACGAAAATTAATTTTTCGGCTTTCTTATCCCATTTTTCACGGAAACACTCTGGCACAAGCGCATAGGCATCGCATCCAAACGTACGTAAATGGGATATGTTCGGCTTTTTATTGAACCACAGCTCAAATGGTGTAGTTACATCAGAACAAGCACCTAGCGTTCTGTTTAAAACGTAAACGGCCGTATTAACGGCTTCTGCCCAAAGACGCGTAGGTAAATTTTTCGCTAGAAGCATTGTTCGCGCGCTCTCTACGATCGTTCGCATCTCGCGTTCAGCGCGCCCGTTTTGTTCTGGGGTATACGGTGCTGATGTAAAAAGTTTAATGCCCTTCGCTTCTAAGAAATCTTTTGCATCTTTGTTGATGTACTCCGTACCGTTGTCTGCTCGGAAAACCTTTATTTCCTTCTCAAATTGATTTTTAATTCAAACAACAAATATCTTTATAGCATCAAAAGTATCACTCTTGTGTTTGAGAAAACAAACTGTGCGAAACCCGGTCGCTTCATCTTTAAAGAGTAGATAGAATCTCGCGCTACCAACGGATGGAGTTTGCATCGGGCCGCATAAATCGGTGTGAATAATTTCACCAGGAATTTTACTGAGAATTTTTTCGTTTTGCTTAAAAGGTGCTTTAAACTGTTTTCCAAGCGGACAACCTTCACAAAAATACTCATTTTTATTTTGTACAGAAAACCCGGAAGCAGCATTATTTTTCATCATGTTTTCGATGGAGGTGCGGTTTACGTGTCCTAAGCGTTCGTGCCAAACTTTCAACGGCGCGGCAGATGCATAGTTTGCTTGAAAATCACTTTCTGTTCTCATCAACATGCGTGTCAAATTATTATAGAGTTTAAGTCCACGCGCCATCAAAAAATTATCTCTCGAAAGAATACTTGCGCAATCGCCGTTGAAAACTACAGAACAGCCATTGGACGTACATACTCCTGGAGATAATAAATTGTTAGTCAAAGATGAAACGAATAAAACATCATTAATAACGCGACCATCTAAAGTTACTTTGGTTCCGTCACCGAGATAAACAAACTCGCCTCGGGACGACATGAATTCCGCGAACCATTCTCGACGGCAAGACATGTGACGAGAAGCGCCGCTATCAAGAAGCCAATATTCTTTTTCGTCATTTGTGTGAAAAGAATCAAAATCGCGATTACCCTGAAAAATGTTAATTTTGATTAGCGTTACGCGCGCGTTTCTTAGCATAACAAAATTTTGCAAGGTGTCCCAGTTTTTTACAAAAATTACATACCATGTTCTTCTTTTGTTGGTTGGACTCGTTGCTGGGATGATTTCGATAATCTCTGCTTCGGTTCGAAGTGATGGTCGTTGTGGCGAGCGCGTTCGTGGCGTCGTCAGTGGTTGTCATCCGGGTCTCCTCTCGCAGTAGTCGCTCTCGTAATTTGTCAAGTGTTTGGTCAGTTTCCTGCACATTGTCCCACGCCGAGATAAAAGCGTTATATTTCGTTGGCAAAGTGCTCAGGAGCTTGGCCATCACCATAACTTGCGATATTTCTTGTCTGATGTCCTTCAACTGGTTCGCGATGTTCTCAACTTTCGCAAAATGCTGTGCGATTGAGTCCGTTTGTGCCATGCGGTACTCATGGAACTTGGTTGTGAGTGCTAATTTATTAGAGGCACTCTTTTGCTCATGTATACTCGACAGCTTCCTCCACATCAGATTTGATGTTATACACGTCACTAAATAATCCAGCTGCGTGTAGTCAATCGAGGAAGATAAAACGAACATTGCCCTGGCGTCCTTGTTTTTCCATATTTTTACTGTCGCTGCATTGTCTTCTGTCGCCTCTGGCTTTACCTCCGTCCCCTCCACAATTTCCAAAAGGTCATTTGCGACAAAAACCGTCTTCATTTGAAATTTCCAAAGCTGGAAATTTTGGCCGTTGAACTTCGAGATATTCTTCAGATCGGATAGATCAGCCATCTTGGCTCTCGAGGTGAGACACTGATCAGCACAATAGACGCACACACAAAAAACTTCTTGTTACCGTTGCTGCACTATTAACCACACAAGACTAGCACTGTGGGTTGTTTAGCTGGGTCCCATAACCTGTTGCGATATGCAGGTGGAATAAAATTAGCCAGCACTATTAACATAAACGAAGTTTTGTTAAAGGAAAAATATATGGCATCAAAACAAGCACACTGTAGGAAGGAGCAAGCGAGACTGACTCGTGCTCACGCGCGCACGCAAGTTCGGGCGGGCTCGCGTCTCGTCGGTTTCTTGACTATACTAATACACACTGAACGCAGTCGGTACAGATACAAAATTATAGGCGACCAGAAAACCCGAAAGGAATACATTATTTCAACAGATCCTCTCCTAAAAATGGTCAGGAATCACGAGAGGATTGGCAAAGGAGCGTTCCTTTACAAAGCCGCGGAGCAGACAACTGAGACCCTTGGCCTGAATTTTAACATCAGAGGTGAGGAAAGTGCACCACTCCATCTAGATGCTTCACTTCTGAAAGCCGAAGTTGAAAAATTCCATCAAGAGCTACTCGACAAGAAAATGCACCGAAATTTTCACAGAAATGTTGAAAAACAGTCCTTGTCGAAGGAGCAAACTTTTGCTTTTCTCAGATCATCAGGGCCCAATTCAGGTACATAAGGTTTCATTTTCGCATGCCAGGACGGTGTCATTTCCACCTTAGTATACCGTGACCGCATTTTATGTCAAGAAGTTCCCAGCGATAGGTGCAGGGCGTGTCATGCACACACAGAGTACCTAGAACACATACTATCTGGGTGTCCCATCCATGCGGGAACAACGTATATCTAGAGGCATAATGCGGCCTTAAGAGTGCTGTATTACCATCTTTGTCGCTCTTACGATGTTGGCCGCGACCCTGCCCTACCGAGCGCTCCAAAGGAGATAGAGTCAATTGTCCAAAACGAGAAGTGCCAAATTTTCTGGAACGACGATTTTCGGACAGCAGTCTCCGTTGCTCACTCGAGGCCTGACATTGTTCTCCAAGACTTCGACAAACGAACCATATTCGTGATCGAATTCTTGGCTCCGGCCGACTACAATATCACTGTTAAGGAGAAGGAAAAGGAGGAGAGGTGTCAAGACCTTAAAAGGGAGTTGCAACGACTGTACCCAAAATATTCGGTTAAAGTAATTGTGTTATATTGACCTAAATTATCAGAAATAAATGAACTTCTCAAATATTTACAGTAACATCGCATATGTTTATGAGAAATTAATTTTAGTTCATTTCTTTAATACAAAGAAATATTTTTTTGAAATAAATGTAAAAATTATTAAGTTAAAGCAAAGATTTCTTGGGAAATCGATTCTCTGAAGTGATAAATACCTATTTAAATTATGTAATTGATCCATGTGTATATGGATCAAGTAATTCCGGTTTCTTTGAGCGAAGGAAATATTTTTCCAGATAAATAATTATTCATCGAATTGAAAAAAATATTCATCTGATTCTAAGAGTAGACACGATTATTTCAATTAAATAATTATATACAGTTAAACAATATTTTTTTAAAGTAAATATTAATCTACTTCATTGAAAAAATCGTCGTTTGAATAAGCAAAATCTGTAATTAATTAATTCGAACAAATATTTGTTTGATCAAAGGAAATTCTTATACACTGCAGTCCCGCTTTATCATTCGTCTCGGGGGTACCCGCAATGGCCTCGATGATAAATCGGGACTCTCTAAACCGTTCTTCTTCTCCTTCTTGCTCGTGGCTTCTTATAGTGCCGAGCCGTAAACATCGCAAGACCGCTGAACTTTCAAGCGCCTCTCTCTCGCCCCCTTGCACTACCTTGTCTGATATATCGGGAACTGATAAAGCGGGACTGCAGTGTATAAAATAAATAAATACCATTTCATTCAAATAAGAATTTTTTTAATTTAACGTTCTGATATATTTGTTTCAATGCGTATATATCACAAGATAAATTGGTTATCAAAGTTATAATTTAGTCACGAATTTTCGACATAGTTAAAATAAAAAAACGGGATGATCTTGGTATGTCACGTGATACTACTATGCTTTCTCTGTTCTCAGCATCAGCACGGACTATGCTTGAAAAATTTTGAGAGTTTTTATTTATCCCTTGAAAATAAAAATAAATATTAACTCATTATTATTATTACATTAAACTTTTGAACAATTGTTACGTTTAAATCTATGTATTTCAAATATTCAAATTTGTTAAACAACAGTTGTATTTTTGTAGGTCAATGGAATATCTGTTACATTTTAGGCTGAGTTTATTTTCATGGTTTACTATTATTTGTTAAATAATTCTCACTTTTCTTCGAATCAAGGACTTGGTTCTTTGAGTCAATTAATATTTCGGCCACTTTGTTATATGCTTATTCTGCACAATATATCGCATCTTATAGGATCATAGAAATATTTATTCATAATAAAAACACATTTCTTTGTTTCCAATAAATATTTGGTAAAATTAAGGGTACACTTCTTTGAACCAAAGACTCACATATCCCAATTAAAAAAATCGTTTACTTCAGCTGATGGACTTTAATTTATTTGAAGGAAATATTTTCTTAAATCAAAATCACATTTCACTATATCTACTACCTAATTATATCAAACATAAATTACTTATTTCTTTGAACCAATTACAACGTTTCTTTCGCTTAGTTAATATTTTTCTGACTGAAATAAATATTAATTTGCAACAATAATTATACTTTTGGTTTACATAAAACCATTTCTTTGTACTTTTATAGGACGTATTTAGTACGCTAATTTCTTTGAATCAAGTAAATTTTCTTTGATTCAAGATATTTTTTGCTCAGCGTATATACTATAATTAGAGACGACGAGTTGCACGATTTCATGGTAGCAATACTCTGGCTGAGGGTACTGGCAGTAATACTATTTCCCTGAACGGTAGTCTGAATTTATTGACTCGACGGTTAATTACTTTAATTATTATACACCGGCGGTTAATGCCTGATCGAAATACATACAAAGGAAGCTGCTTTGATTCGAGTGCGAACAACGCATATCGCCTCGAGTCACCGATCGCCAATTAATTTCCCATAATTGGACGGACAGGCTAACTCAATATAACTGTAACGCTTCTCTATTCCCGCGCTTGATGTGACGATTCACCCCAATGGCGTAGCCACTTTCACAACTTTATATACCCTTGATTTAAAGACTATTGATATTTCAAGGTGGCCACTAAAAATCGAGGTTGTGTCTGAGCGTCCAGCATTGTGGACGAATAGCCCACCGGTCGCTTCAGACGGTAAGCCCATAACATAAATGGCAACGTGATAGGGATAAGGACAATTTTCACCTGACAGGTTCGACTTACGATGATGAACGTAAAAATGCATGCCTTACAGGCCTGAGTGGAAGAGGTGAGCGGTGGCGACCTGGCAAACCCACAGAGCACACTTTCCGGAAAAACCTGGTCTTTTCATGAGACTTGGTCCACGTGGCCGAAAGAAAAAGCCAGGTCTGTCCTAGTTTTAGACTATTCTCAGACCGAGGTTCAAACATAGGTTCATGTCCGCCTAAATTTTTTTATTTAAAAAAAAATTGAATTCATTTTTACGTAAATTTGACGAAAAATGTAATATTATTAACAAAAATATCATTAATTGAAGAATCCATTGCAAAATTGATAAATTCATAAAAATGTCATTTCATCATGCCAATACGTGACAAATGATTTTATTTTTCAAATTTTTCTCCTGTAATCTCTGAGAAAATACAGCGAAACCGGGATTTAGTTCCACTGGATTGTTTTCTTCCGAGAATTGACGCCGCGCCGTGGGGATACATGAGTGGCGGTGCGGGGGGATATGCGTCTGCACTCAAGCGTGACAAAACAGAGAGAGAAACAGGAGAGACAAACTAGTTCCGAGACTCTGGATTTAATCTCAAGGTCAGCCCCAAAATCGGCACTAAATCCAGGTTCGACTGGATAAATGATTAAATTATTTATTATTCTTTGACAGCAAAGCTATCAAAAACTTAAAAAAACATGTTAAATATTTAAAAATAATATTTCAGATTTTAAAAACGGTGAGCGGATGCATTGGCAAGCTTAATTCGTGGTCGCAAGTTACCTCTGACTTATTTTCAGGGCGATTCATTAATGCGCTGACTAGCAGTTTAGTTCTGAACTATGATCCGCGGAACTCACAACATTAGTTCCGAACGAAGTCGCTGGGCAGCGCATTAGGTGCGACTCCTTCTCGCATGAAAAATAAATCGCCCAGAAAATAAGTCAGAGGTAACTTGCGACCACGAATTAAGCTTGCCATCGGCTCGCCGTTTTTAAAGTCTGAAATATTGTTTTAAAATATTTAAGATGTTTTTGAAATTCTTGATAGCTGTGTTGTCAAAGAATAATAAATAATTCCATTATTTATAGTTTCTCAGACATTAGGGGGAAAAAATTTGAAAAACGAAAGAAGATAATTTGTCACTTTTAGCATGATAAAATTACATTTTGATAAAATTGTATGTAATTATCAATTTTGCAATGGATTCTTCAATTAATACTATTTTTGTTAAAAATATTACATTCTGCGTCAAATTTACGTAAAAATGAATTCAATTTTTTTTTTGAATACAAAAATTTAGGCGGACATGAACCTATGTTTGAACCTAGGTCTAAGCATAGGTCTAAACATAGTACAGACCTGGCTTTTTCTTCCGGCCACGTGGACCAAGTCCCAAGAAAAGACCAGGTTTTTTCGGGAAGCGTGCTATGTGGGAATGGGCCAATTTCTATTATTCATTGACGTGACTCGGAAAACCTTGAACATTTGTGTACATGTAGAAGATTACATATGAATAGCACCTGCGAATTGTAAGGCACTTTGTCCAGAATTCTCACCCGATTGCCTCTAAGTTACTCGAATTCCTCTAACGAAAAATTATTTTAGCAGTTGCAGTACACAAAATTATTATTTTCGTTTTTAGATTATTTAAAATGGTAAAAAATTACTAGCTATACCGAATTTCGGGACGATCAGACACGATAATTTAAATCAAAGTAAATATTCTATTCGTGTACAATTTCTGGGTGAATTGTCATTCCGCTGTGTGCAGGCTATTTTTCCTGAATTCTAGATGAATAGCCGTTCTGGGACGGGTGGACTATTCGTCCCGAATTCTAGACGAACAGACTCTCTGAAAATTCAGAGAGAAAAATTCCTCATAATTTCTTGGTTTTATTCCGCTTTGCAAAATTATTAAATCAAAACTTTCAAGGCAGTGTTATTTATTATTACAAAAAATTTTCTGTAAGATTAGTACCATACGGCAAATTGTATAATACTAGAGCATACCAACTTTAAAACCTTGAAAGATTTGAATTTCAAGTATGTACATATTTAAAACTAACCCGTGCAGAAATTTTGATGTAGCGCCGATCGGGTCCCGATCGGGAAAAATGTGGCCCCGATAGAGTAATCGGTCTAGCGCCAGACCGGAAACGAGACGGCCTACCCGATCGGGCCCAGATCTGGGCCTCGAAAATGTGAGCCCGGTCTGGTCCAGATATGTCCCCTTTAATTTTTTATTTCTACAAATAGTAAAATTTAAAAGGCTTTTTTAATAGCAATAAATAGTTGGCTTTGGGAAGTAGTTTGTGCAGGATATATCATCGAACATATTCATTAGGGAGACTTTATTAGCCTGGACTACTCTAATTTCAGCCCTCAAACTCCTAATTTTCCTTATCAGCAAGTCATTTAAATAGAAAAAAACAATCATGATTAGATCAATTATGTTTTAAGTAATAATTATAGTGAATAAAAAAATAACTATCCTTACATTTTTCTCAACCTCATCCGGAGATTTAAATGCGGTCGTTAGTATCATTTTTGGTTGATTTGTAGTTGCATAACCTTTGATGCCTCTGATTTTTGACAGAGTTTCTTTGTCGTTCACTTCGAAAGAGTTTTGATTCGAATCAAAGTTAGTTGAACTTTTTATAAAAGTATCGAAAAAATTCAGTGATCACATTTAAAACGAAGTATAATTTTATACGTACGTATTATAAAAATGTAATTTGACAAAAAGGTATTGCCAGTTCTGGTTATACGTACGTATTATAAAAATGTAATTTGACAAAAAGGTATTGCCA
>CAKNWU010303298.1:0-13081 GCA_932072015.1 Andricus quercustozae
TACCATTTAGCCATTTCCCTTTCGGTGTAAGCGTGGCTCACTCGGTCAGCGAGGGAGTAATATAGGGGAGGGGGTATAGATGTTTTACATTGGTCTAGAGTTCCAGTGTTATTTATTTAAATAACACGTTCGTTCCGCAACACTGCTCCGACCCAGGTTGCTGATCAATCTCTCCAGCGATCAGCCCAAGTGAAGAGCCTCACAAAATCATCATGTTATGCCCCCCACTCGGGTTTATTAGTTTAGTTTTTGTAGTTAATAAATCTACAGCAGACAATGAATGTACAGTAGATAATGAACCTAAAGTACATAATCATGAATTAAATGGACTAATATATATGTGTATACTAATATATGTGTTCAAACTATCAATTAAATTTAATTAATTATTTTATGCATATTAGAATTCGAAATTAATGATTATCTACTTTAGGTTTATTATCTATTGCAGGGTAGACTTCCCTACTATCCGATAGTAGTATATGGGCTAAAATTCTTGTCATTTAGGCAAATTTTAGCCAAAATCGCTATAAACAAATTTCGCATAGTACAGTTATCATAGGTTTTCACGTTCTGTAAAGAACAAATTTGACTTTTCTGAAAAGAGGAAATATTTATTTTTATTTTACCTCTGATGAAAGCTTAGTTTTTTCCCTCAGTGAGCTTTAAAGTTAAAAAGTAAATTTTTTTAATTTATAAAGTAAGGGATAAGTGGTTTTTAAGAGGATACCATCTGTTTTGTAGTGTGTTAACTCATTAAATAAATATTGAAAAACTGTTGTCTACTGCAATTACGATAGTTTTGCAAAAATCGTAATTGCTATTAAAAAAATTAATATTTGACCCCGGAGAATGAAGGTCAAAAACAAATTTAACTTTTCTCGTACAAGGATACTTTTTTGTTTTCTTAAAACTAGCTGAAGATTATAAAAGAAAATTATATTTTTTAGTAACAAAATTATACTTTATGTGCTCAGATATACTTAATCAAGCTTGAGTACGCACAACAATCAACTAAACAATTATTTTCACCCGTCCAAAATTAAAGTTTGCATCCTCAGCTTAAGTTCTTTAAAGGAAAAAACTCTTTCATTCTATCTAGCCCCACCTCCCAATAAAAATACAAGAAAGTATCCTTGAATTTGAAAAAGTACCATTTTTTCATTAGGGTTCTCTTAAAATAAAAAGATTATATAATTGTGAGGTCAAAATTATCAAGTTTATCATCACAATTTTTTGATTGAAACTGACTCTAATGAAATGCTAATATCTCAAAAAGACAAGCTGAACGCTTATTATGTTTGGAATAATGACAACGCGATTCTTTATTATTCAATCTAATACCGCACCAGAATATTCTTAGGTGAAATTATTCATCAAATTATTTGACAATACTATAATAAATTTTTCCTGTGATAAGTAAAGACAAAAATTCGCAACTTTTTTTTGAAACTGACTGCAATGAAATGTAAATATCTTGGAAGACCATCATAACTATTAAAATCTATGAAATAACGAATATACGATTGATGCTATAGTTTAAGAGTACAACAGAATATTCGTTTGTTGAAAAGTGTTTTAACAAGATGAGGAATTTTTACACTATAGTCACATTGTTGGCGGTTAACCTCAATTTTATTGGTAAATATAATATATCTATGAATTTTCGTAAATGTATTTGGGCTTAACGCCAATCAGAATTTTTGCGCTCTAACTTGCATTCTATCACAAATGCTATTTTCTTCTAAACTTTATTTGAGTTCTTTAGAAATCAGTTAAAATTTAATCTGAATTTATTCCGGAGAAATCCGTAATGTGCGTGTGATAAAATCTACTGAGCTCGTATTTTTATATACGCTTGTAGATTTAACAGGAAGTTAGGAGAAATGTACAGAAAATCGGTGTAAAAATATAATATATAAGCATACTGCAACCGACTAAACATATTTCAGATAGACAAATGTTTGGAGAATTATTTGCAAAGAGTGTCCTATAAAAATACTAAAAATATATTTCAAACCGCTACTTACATATCATAAAATTTGGCGAAATTATATTATACTCACTCAGATGTCCAATGAGTTCATTTAACCTTATAAACTAAAGGGTCGAGCAACAAAAGGGCCTATTCCACAAATTGTTCGAAATTGACTTTCACAAATTTTTGGACTCCTCAACCAAACGCAGTTTCGATGGTGCACACTAAAAAAATTATAAATTTTTTTTTCTTTTTTAAAAATTCATCAAAATCAGTCAAGTTCCTAACCCAGGGGGTACCGAAGAACAAAAGGGCTTTACCCACATTGTACCTTATAGAAAAACGATTTTTTTATTCAGTTGGTCTAAGTTTATTGCCACTTTACAAGTATGTGTTACCATATAGCGTGACTAAAGTCGGATTCAAAAGTCCTGACACCTCGCTTTGAAGCTTTATTACTCGGCGAGAAAAAATCGCAGAATGTTGAGTCCAAGACAGAAATATTTTTCAACATTATACGTGTGAAAGGGTGTGAGTATGATTTTCATGAAAAATTTATTGTCTTTTTTCTGCGACACAAAATGTGTGAAAAGCAGGAGAAATGACCCTTAACTTTCACTCCGTCGACTTTGAAGTCCTCCATACATTCAAAAATTGGTACCAGAAATTTGAAAAAATTCAAGAGTATTCATTAACATGTACTTAAAAAATTTTTGTTTTTTATTTGTTTGTTTTCATACACATTTTAACCTTTTCAAACTATTCTTATGCAAAATTGAATTAGAGCTACTTTCCGGGAGGGACAAAAAACTTATTTGAAATGCTCATGGCTGAGTACCTGAGTGTTGACTTTATTACAAATTCGACATTTGGAAATGTATAGAGATAGGACAGGTCTCATCACATACGATTTTATACTTTACAAAGCATTTAATTCTCCATTTCTTATTGCAGAGTTCAGTTCAGAGTTCGACTGTTTACCAAATGGCGAACCTATCCCTTATAGTGCTCGTGCTGGACGTTCTAATTCTCGTGAAAGACATCAGCCTCCTGTCAGGTCTCCTATTGTCGAGAGTGCTGTTCGGATCAGGTCGAGATCTCCACCTAGAAGATACACTTCATCCCTTCCTTCTACCTTACTTGGATTTAGAATTGAAAATATTCGACTCATTCCCCATAGTAACCCACGTCAGCTATTCGAAGTTCGAAATTACATTTTTCCTCCTAATAAACTAATTCAATTGGTAGCAGGATACAATGTCTTTGTGCCCATGTCAACCGAAGAGCAAAATGTTTTAGCAACATTGAATGGTGACGTTTTTGCAATATTGCACCGAAATAATGCTATTCTTCGTGGAATCTATAATACCAATACCATTAAAACACGGGTGAAAATAAACATGTACAGCGGGGCGGTTATCAAAATGAATCCATCTGAAATGAACGAAACTCCCTTAGGCAACCGTCAACGAATCTCACATAATTTTAGAATAGTATCTCTAAACGGCCTTCATCTACACCCTTGATTTAATTTTCTTCAATGGTCTTAAGTATCTTAATTAGGAATTATTTTGATTTATCGTAAGTATGAATTCAATTAAAATCAGTTAATTGAGTACATCATAAGTGGAATTTTATTATTTTATGAAAATTGATAACAACTAAATTCTACTACTGGACAACCTCTTTCAAAATTTGTATTGCCTGGAAACAAACACCAGGATTCATAATTTAGATAAATTATTGAAAGATTTTAAAATTCAGGTTTTTACGTCCAGAAATAATAAATTATATATTATTCCGGTAACGAACTGTAACCCTTATCGGGCATATTCACAATGATAAGAAAAGCATTTTCGGTCGAATTGCAAAAGGTGCAAGTCGAAATAAATAGAAGTTCTAATATTTCGTTTTTATTTTATTTTCAGTGTTTAAGAAATAGGAATATTGTTTTGAAATTATAAATTTTGTGGTAAAAAATTTTCATACTAATTTTTATTTTTTGAAAGGCATATGTAATTTATCTATTATGGTAAACTGCGTTACATATTTAAGTTCTGTTGATGAAATTAGTGAAGTGCTTGTAATAAATATTTAATTACGATATCATTTAAATAAAAGCATTTTATTCGTGGAAGCGTACAGTCATCAACTCATACCCCGAAAGAGTTCACCAAAACTCACAATTTTAGACATAATTGATAGTTCTTAAATTGCATAAAAAACTTTAGAAACTGAAAATATTTCATAATAATAATAATATAAACACAATACTTGGTAACGTTAATTTTTCTTCATATAAACTGTAACCTGGCTATTTCCCGATTATTTCATTTTCAATGATTTGACTCTTACTTCTACTTTAATATGGACTCAGAAAGAGTCCACGAATTGCCTGAAGGGCGCCAGATAGTTTTTCTAAATTAAAACTATCAAAATGTAGCTTACATGGATTTTCTTCCGAACTTTAATTTTATTTTATTTCAATTTAATGCATCACTAGCTTGCCCGATAGCTCCAGTAGAGTGGACGGGTAAGGACTAACCCAGAGGGTTAGAATAAAGTTAATTCACACAATTTTATATTCACTTCAAGTATAATTAGATCACGTTAGAATTAGGGTCATTAATTAAACCGTCAATAATTACAATGATTGGGTCTTCGCCCCAATCAGCGAAAGTTATTGCCGGGAGACGCTGACATTTTGTACGTTATAATTATTGGAGTATTAAGTTATACTGCCCTAGCGGGGTCCATGCTGATCCAGAAAATACATAAAATTTCAAACACCAATATCCCGAGCGCGAGTCAACAATAATGACCTTGTCCGTATTCAGCAACTAACAAATTTCAACGGCGTGTATCTAACAATTTGAGACACGACGTTAAAACGCGACAAGTTACATTTATTAATCGAGAGAATTAAATGGGAACCCACCTGGCTGTATAGGAATTGAACCGAAGGGCCTATGACAAAGCCACCAAACGCGTCCTCGGGTTGCAGATGGAGGGTCCCTGTACCAAGGGTTTCTGCTGAATATGGTTACAATATTAATAAGCAGTCGGAGACAATTGTCCAGGGACAACCCACCTGGCAGAATCCGTCCTGCTCATGATCGTTCTCTAATTGTTAGTTGATTTATACTTTTTAAATCCTTTTATGCAAAACTGCTCGTCTACCGCGAGGTTCTCACTCGAAGTTTGGAATTACGAATGACTTCCAGAGTGGCGTCTCCATTCTCCCTCTCATAAGAGTCGGAGCGCCACTCGCCTAAGAGCGTAGAGTTACTGAGTGAGAGGACGGTCGAAGGAAAAGGACAACTGTCAAGTTCGTTTTCCAACAATGTGGTGATGCAGAGTCAGCATCCGTTGGATGCCACGCAAGCCTTCGGCGTCTGCCGCTAGTCAATGGTCCAGGGGTGGGGCTGACTTGGGTCAGCACGCAGATTCTCCGCAGCCGCTTGCTTCTATTTTTCCGAGCGCTCTTGAACGTGCGGGAATCCCATCCACTACGCATGCGCCAAGAAAATCTCCTCTCTGTAGTCCCTGGTGACAGCAGACATCCAATGCAGCCAACCCCGTAGAATCTGACAGTTGCTGTTATTGTTGCATGGGGGGTGGTTGATCCACCCTTCCACTCGAGTTGAATATGAAATAAACAAAAGAATATGAACGAAATTAGAAGAAATATGGAGAATTATATACTTCGAACCCCGTGGTCTGACAATTTGTTGTTCCGGACGGATGACCTAACCTCCCTAGTTTTTGACAAATAATGAATTATTTATATTTTTATCTTGTTTAATTTAATGTAGAAGTCAAGGTGAGTTTATGAAATTTACTAATAATGATAGAAAATTAATCATGACGTTGTGATGTGATATTAGCCGTCTAACTCTCATATTCTAGGCTAATATCTCATATAGAGTTTAAGTTGTTATTGAAGTTAGAAATCTTTAAAATTAATATAATAAAAGAAATTACAACAAAGACTAGAATTCTTTTTAATACTTGCCCAGTAAATAATTTTTAAGTTAAATTCTATATTTTAAGACGTATTTGTGCGGGGTACGAGTTACCCGGCATATAACAAAAATCAGTCAGTTATATTTGACATAGATTATATTTCCAGAGCCTGATTCTCTAAATGTAGAATTATATAGCATTACACGAATATTGTTCAATTCATTTCAAGTTTTTTTGTTTTTTCTGTTTTAAGAGACATTTCAACCTTTTTGTATTGTTTGTATTATTAAAATGATTTATAATTTCTCTATGTGTGGTAAATGAGGGGCATACATTATAAATATTTGTATGCAAAATTTTATTTTCATCCTAAATAATTTTAAATTTTCTAATAGATCTTCATTATTTGATTATATATATGAAAGTTTGTCAAGAGGACAGGCGCGGGATCTCGCCGTGAGCGGGCGCTATTCTAAAAAATTGCACCTGCTCCCGGCCAAATTGCAGTAAAATTTCAGCTGTAATTATTCCCACGAAATAGGTGGTTACAGTCTGCGATAGACTCAATCATTGTTACCACTAAGAGCACCGATGATCAGGACGACCAGCTTAACAGAATGTTCCAGATATAGCCGTCGCAACTCCCTTATAAGATGTTTATATCTCTCTTCCTTTTCATTCTCCTTGGCTATGATGTTTTTGTAAGCTGGTGGCGAAAATTGGATAATGATCATGGTTCTTTACTCGACGTCATGGAAAATTATGTCAGGCCTCGAGTGTACGTCCGAAACAATTGTATCGGAACAATTATATATATATACAAACAAAACCAATGCTTGATCATAAGAAAAAAAAGACGAGTGCATCAACTCTGCACAAATATAGGCTGGGCAAGGCAGTGCGCGTCTTGCATTTAGTGTGTGATTGACTACATAACATCTGGCAGGACTTTCACTGCCAAGCATCGACACACTCAGCAAGTCAAAGCTACTGCTCATCATGCAGCATATTGTTGACAGAATACGAGTCCAGTTTCTGTCTGATCCATCTCAATCCTTCCAAGACCCTCCAGTTACTGTCGTCCACCCGCCCACGCATGAAGAACTATTTCGCTCCGGGACCAAATGGTATCAAGACCTTCTGGTGCAAGAAGTTTCCTGCAACCCACCAGCATCTGGCGCGCATTTTCACCTCATATCTAAACTCGGAAGAGCCCATTCCGGAGTCGTTGGTGGAAGCGCCCACAGTGCTCCTGCCGAAGACTTGTATGAACACACTGTATAAGATCTTTAGAGCTATCCTAAATTATACAATTGGTCGGACATATGGACCTGTGTGGCGAGAGCTGTAAGAACAACGCGGCTCAAAGAAAGGCGTACCAGGATGTCCGGAAAACCTGCTCATCGATAGTCTGTCTGTAAAGACGCACCATGCTATCAGCGTTACCTATCGATGGCCAGGATTGATTACCGGAAAGCTTTTGATTCAACCTCCCATAGACTTATCATCTATCTGTCGGAAAACTTGAAGTTTCATCCACACATCGTGAGGTACATAGATATATTGATGTGGCTTTAAAAAACCAGATTTACTACATCGTGTGATCACTAATAGTGTCACCTATCAGAGAGGTGTGTTTCAGGGCGACACCATGAGCCCTCTCCTCGTTTGCCTTACATTATTGCCACTATCTCGCGAACTTCGCCAATTTAAAGGGTACCTCTGCGGCAAACCTGGAAATCGCAAGCATAGGGTCACTCATGTATTTTACATGGATGATCTTAAGATCAATGCTAAAAATCAAAAGAAACTACATCCAGCTCTAGACATTGTCAAAGAGTACACCCAAGAGATTAGAATGGAGTTCAGGTTAGAAAAATGCGTTTAGATTTATTTGAAGAAACGAAAACTTAATGGCATCCCGGACACATTGGCGCTAAAGAGACCTTTACATACCTGGGCGTACACAGAGCCGCATTCAGGACATGACATCTATAAAGGATACTCTCCGATACATACACAAATGTCTTATTTGACGGATTTGGTTTTCCGAACTGTCGGCGAGGGAAAAAGTACCTGCGAGGAACATGCTTCCCGTCCTGGTACTACTCCATTCATTTGGTGTGGTTCCATGGACGAAGGACGAGCTCAGATCCCTCGATAGCGGGTCCCAAAAGGTTATGCACATGAACAAAAGCGTGCTCCTTAAATCTTCTGTTCCGCGACTTTGCATCTCACGAGGTCAAGGTGGTCGCGGAATTCTGAATCTTGAATTTCTTAACAACAGGATTATTCTGGTTACAGCACATATAGTCGCAAATGGACCTCTTTTAAAAATGGTCAGGAAACACGAACAAGGTGGCAAAGGAGCGTTTCTGTACGAAGCAGCGGAGGAGGCTTCGGCATGTCACATTTTGGCAAGTCGCATTTGTGCAAAAAGTATTGGCGGGGGGGGGGGGGGCTCAATTATTTGTGTTACGAATCACAGCGATGACTTTGATTTCACAACTTCATTTGATTGTAGGCCAAGTTTTGGCATCGTAGAGGTTTTTTGTTGGATTTCACTACATTTTGGGAAAAAAATATAAAAAAATTTAATCAATTCAATACTTATGAAAATAAATAAACAAAACTGCCTAGCGATGGACATATGAAATTAATGTGCTTATATGCATTTAATCCATCTTCTTCTGAATGATTTTGTTATAAGAAAACAAATTATTTGTACCAAAAAAATGATGCATTTTTATTTGCAGGTTGTATATATGTTCTCTACCAATAAAGATTTTGTGAGATACATGTATAGTCCTCATTTATTGTTTAAAGGATAATATTATAAATTCTTGAAACACAGTAATAGAAAACTGTATGCGCACAATTATCGATATTACAAATTACTACAACCATCACTAGAGAATATAACCAGGCACTTATGGTTTAAATTTCACCAAAGTAAATAACAAAAGTAAATATTAATATAACAAATATTAATATAATAAATAATTAAATATAATAAAAAGTGAATATTTTACTGTTTTTAATTAATTAAGCTCAATACTTCTCAAAATATAGTTGTACCGTTTTTTGGTCTATTGTACTTGGCGACGACTTGCTTCCAAAAATATTCATATGGTGTTTTATTTCTAAATTGCATTCAAATAAAAGTTTTCCGATCCAAGACGTACTTGGGCAAAGTGTTGTAGGGGAGACCATTCAAATAATTAATTATAATTTTTATTTATTAACACATATAGTGTCCTAACTATTAATTAAATTTAAATAATTATTTTACACACATTAGTCTTTTAAATTATTTATTATCTACTGTAGGTTCATTATTGATTGTAGGGTGGTCTCTTCTACTATCTGATAGTAAGATCTGGGAAAAAATTGTTGTCATTGATGACTAAGAAGTCATGATGTCCATATTAGTACCGATCGTGTTGTACATTTTACGGATCCCTTTTCTGCATGGGGTATAAAAATATAATAGTTAAGTATGCTGTAGCCAACGAAACCTCATAATAAATACTTTTAGGAATTAGACCCCTTTATACCAAACCGTTTACCCTTGCAAATGAATCTCCAAGCACAAATATGAATTTGTAAAATCAAAACTTGGCAAAGTAATTTTTCAAACAATTTCACATTCAAAAATACTAGGAGCATTTATGTATATAGTAACCTATAAAAATATAAAAATATATTTTAAACCCTTATTTATACATTATAAAACTTAGCGAAATTTTATTATACCATCAATCTCCTATTTTGAGCCACACCTGGGGAAAGAAATTGTTTTGAAACAGTTGCGTGTGCAGTTCGGAACAGACCCTACCATTCATAATTTTTATAATCTATGAAGGTTATATATATAAGGTTTCATGTGGTTTTAAAAAATGCATTTCATTAAAAGATTTCAAGCGATTTTAAAGTATTTCCACAAATATAAAGGGATTTTAATGTAAATATTAAGATTTACTGGGATTTTCCTAGAATTCCCTGGATTTAAATTCAGTGAAATTCGCTATATTTTAATGGATCTAATGGGATTTAACATCATTACGTGGGTAGTGTTTATCAGATTTCAAAAGAGACTTGTACCTCGTCTAAATTTAATTATTACAATTATTATTATCTGAAAGGCAATATTTGCTACAAAGTCTAAGGACAAGTTAAGCTTACGATGAACGTGATACTGTTGTAAGATCTGAGTTTATCAAGATGAAATAATATTTGTAATACACGTATGCCACGCAAAAAACCTGTTATTCAAAAAAAAATGTAAAACTTCTAAAATTATACATTACTCAACAATGTAGACTTTGTCGAATTTATGCCGCATAACTATTTCATACCCAAAACAGCTGCTAAATAAAAGCTGGGCTAAGTAAACTTTCATAAAGTATTGAAATAAAATTCGGTTAAGTAAAGTAAAAGATTTACATTAAGTGATTACGTGTAATGAAAACCTAATTTTGTTTACGTTGTTTTAGAATTTATATTCGAGAAAAAAATATAGAAAAATTATATAAAATTAAATTTTAAAAAACATAATAATTTGGTATCGTTTATTGTACTTTTCTTCATCAAATAGCACTCAAATTTGTCACAAATTTTGTTCATAAATAATTTTTTTGAATTTCCTTTTCAAATTTTTATTCTGATGCAACATTTATAAAAGTTGTTTTTCAATTCGAACGATCTACTACTTTTTAAAAAAGCTATATACAAACTTATTATAAATTTAATACTTATGAGAATAATAATTGAACAAAACTGACTAGCGATGGACATATAGAATAAATAAGCATGTATGCATTTAGTCTACTTCTTCTAAATTATTTTTGTTTGATCAAAAAAATCATAATACATTTATAACACACACTTATTATTTAAAAAAGCACCATGACTACACGTGAAAACATTTTGATATATGAATAGCCAGACATTTTTAATTAAATCTATAGAATTTTACAATTTAATGATAATTTCATAATTTCTTGTTAAAGTTTGATTCTAATCGTTAAAATAGTATTTGCTATAGATTTGAAAAAAATTAAAGAGAAATTTGTATCCTTTGCAATTCTTGAAATTTTTTCAAATAAGAAAGGCACTCATAAAATGCTGATAAATAGGACTAGAAAACAACACCGAACCTGGCCACTTAAATTTTTTTATAATCGGTTTGGCATTTGTGTCTGTGGAAAAGACGAATATTTTTTTCTGTTTCTATCTCAAATGAAAGTTTTTTCCAAGTCCTTGATAGTAGTCGTAACCGTGTTTAAAAAAATTCATATTTGACCTTCGAAAATGAAAGTAAAAAATAAAGTTCTTTTTTCTCGTAGAAATACATTTTTTTGTTTCATTTATATAACTATCTAGAGATTAAAAAGAACAGTCATATATTTATTAACCATTATTTATTAATTTATTAATCTTGCAATTAAAAAGATACAATTTTTTAAACGAATTTTTCTAAATGTAAAAGATTATATAACTCAAATAAAATATAAATATATTAGAAGGACAAGCTTGACGCTTATATTCTTTGAGATGACGACTATGGGATTCAGTATATAATCTGAGACAGCAGCAGAATATTCTATAGTTGCAGTATTCACCAAATTATTCATCAATACTTAAATAAAGTTTTTCTGTGATTAGATATGATGTGGATTTTTTGTACTGCCGTCATGTCCCTGGCGATTATCCTCAATTATATTGGTAAATATATACATTCTATCAAAATTGCTATTTCCTTCCAAACTTTATTTGAGTTTGTCAGAAATAAGTAAGAATTTAATCTGAATTCATTCCGGGGAAATCCCAAATGTGTTTGATCAAAGCTACTGAACTCGGATTTTTCCATACGTTTGTAGATTTGACTAAGTTGGATGGAATGTACTAAAAAATCAGTAAAATTAACTGAACTCTTTGTAAAATCTAATAAAAGGTCAGGATGTCCATATTGCGATTTATTACTAACTTTTCTTCCACCCTCGCATTTTCCTTCTCAGAAAATGCATCTCAGATCCTCTTAGTATTGTTTAGTATTAGTACAATCCGAGCAGTGAACCATTTGACTTCATCATTTGGAACGAGCAGATTAATTTTTCCTCCGAAATTTTCGTTTAATAAATATAAACTGACTATTCAAATCTGCAGTTGTTTATTACATAAATAACTTTCCAGCACTTTAAACTCATCAAGTTTTAAATTTTACGGATCGACTTTCTGCATGTGGTGCTATTCCTAAGAAAATAAATTGTCCTGAAACAGTTGCGTGCGAAGTACGATTTTTCGTGCCTGCGTAGTAGATGCGAAGTGCCCGAACTAAATATTTTTATCCTTTGAATGTAACTGCAGTCACTAAGTTGTCCAATGAGTTAACCAAATGATTTAACATAGGACCAGAATTAAAAAAGAGGTTCAAAAACGTTAATGTAGAGTCATAAGTTAGACAACTGTAGATTTTCAATATTCGAAGTTGGGTTAAAAAATTTTTAAATATCATCTTTTACGTCGATTAGCAAAATGGATGTGTTTCAAAGTGGGCATACAAAGTATATAACCGCAAGTTCTACAGACGCCACAACGGGCGCTGTCAGTTGTTTCTAAATTTCGTTTCAGGAATTGCACACAGTCAACACCAATATTTAATTTTATACTTTAAGAAACATTTAATTCTCCATTTCTTGTTGCAGGGTTCAGTTCAGAGTTCGACTGTTTACCAAATGGCGACCCTATCGCTCAAACTCCTCGTTCTGGAGAGTCTAATTTTCCTGACAGACATGATTCTCCGGTCAGGTCTCCTCTTGCCGAGGCTGCTGTTCGGACAAGGTCGAGGTCTCCTTCTCACAGGCGTGTTTCTTCCTTTTCTTCTACCTTTCTTGGATTAAGAATTGAAAATATTCGGCTTATTCCCCGCATCAATCCGCGTCAGCTATTCGAAATTCGCAGTTATACTTTTTCCCTCGATGCACCAATTCAATTGAGAGTAGGAAACAGTGCCTTTGGGCCCATGCCAACTGAAGAGCAAAATGTTTTAGCAACATTGACTGGTGAAGTTTTTGCAATATTGAGCTACAATAATACAAGTCTTCGTGGAATGTATCATATCAATAACAGAAAAAA
>CAKNWU010303340.1:0-33515 GCA_932072015.1 Andricus quercustozae
TCATTAAAATTTGAAATTCATGAATTTAATTTGTCTTTTCACAGAAATATCATCAGGTATGAACCCACGAGAAAGGCGGAAGGGAAAAAGTGTGATTCCTACTGATCAGAATGTTGTATCATCAGGTATGAACCCAGGAGAGAAGAAGAAGGGAAGGGGTGTAAGTCTCAATGCTCGAAATGTTTTACCATTACCCAAGAAGCCAAAAAGGTTTAAAATGGTAGAGCACGGCAAAAATCAGCTTCGACTTTATGATACTGTAGAAGGAAGATTCGTAGATGACATGCCCCAAGCATCCGAATCGGCAACCTCTTTACAACTTGACCTGCAGAAAAATCCAAGAGTTTTTGATCACAATCTCGGAAGTTTCGTTGGTGACAAACCATATAGACTAGGATCAGATGAACAGTTTTATGCACTAGAAATTCAAATGGCCCATAATGCAATGCTCAATAGCTTAGTAGCAGCTCCAGCACCCGAGAACGCCGAGAACACAGGGGCTCCGCAAACGGACCAGCATACTTCAGGTTTATCTGCGATCGATAAATATATATCATTTAAACAAAATCATGGCCTACGACCTGCAGTTGCACTCTCAGGACGAGATAGAGCTGAAATTCAGCATGAGTTTCGTCATAACGCAATGATTACTACTCCACGTCATGGATTAGAGTCCAATCCGAAATCTTTCAATCCAGGAGGTTATAACATTTGGAACCAACCACTTCATAACCAACAAGTTAGTACTCTGCATCAACAGCAGCCATCTGTAGCAGGGTTTCAGTCAGGCTTCCACAATCAAGGACAGCCTCTTTGGGATCCACAGCAGCATCCATATGCTAGTGCTCAGAATATAGGACCGGCAGAATATTATCACCCAAATTCAGGACTACAGATGAATACTCAATTTTCTGGATCATCTGATGCTCATCATCTTAATCCGGGTTCCCAATGGAATTATGGATCTGGCCATCAACAAAACCACTTCCAATAAAATAAGACAAAATTTAACCCAATATACAAATGTTGATCGACAAATTCTAAATTAAACACTTGTGTTTTCAAATTAATTTTTTTATGTAACATTTCTTTAAGTACAGACACTTGTTTATCATATAATAAAGAAGAGTCTCTAAAAAATTGTGTTGTACTTTTTTCATTCCTTTTGCGTTGTATTTAGTGATGTAAGCTCGCAATTGAATAATTAAAAATTTTATGTTTGACAGATTATTCAGTAATTTCCTTATCTGATAAAACAATATTACTGGCAGAAACGATAACTCTCTCGAAATGTCTAATTTACAGTCAAATTATCATGTAACGGAATTTTATTTATTTTGGTTATTTTGTTATCCAATATTTTTTCTCACGGATTTCAATTTTTTTTAATTTTATTGTTCTGGAGAATAGTTGGTTTCTTCATATTCTAAGGCCAAGACTTTAAATAAAAAAATATGTGTGTGTGTGTGTGTGTGTCAAAGTTAGTTTATTCTTCTACCAATAAAGCCTTGGCGGAGATAACGTTGGATCAGAAAACAATTTTTATTCTCAAAATTAAAAAGATGCTAGATCATTACATATGATGAAATATTTGATGAATTATATTAAAATCGAGTTTTTTAGGCGATTCAATTAGAATTTCAGTTAAATTGATGTTTATCGCTGATGTTAAATTAATTAAGTTATTTATATTTTGTATAATGATAATACAAATAATTATATAAATTAATTAAATTAATTATAATAATATATAACTAATGGACAATGGTTTGATTTATTTAAATGAAAAGCGTGAAAAATACACAAGTTTAATGAAACAACGCGATGATGTGATATTGTTGACTCTATTAACACAATAAGGTGATAATGTGAAATCCTAACCATGATGTTGTCTGTCTTCAATTTGAAAACATTGCCTTCTCATTGTTTGAACAAAGTTAGAAAAGAAAAGAATGTTTTAAAATGTTAAAATGATACGGAATCAATGGATTCTAAATTAATTATACCTATTCAGTACCTTCAAGCGCTAATTTTTAACAAAGTTCTGTTTTTGATTTTCAAAATTTGTTTCGGTAGATGAAAATTCTTATTTTTCAGTTGAAAATTAATTTCATCAACAGAAAATTCAGCTATTCAATTTTTAGTTGAAAATCAATCTTCATTAGTTAAAACTTCAACAATTTAGTTGAAAATTAATGTATTTTGTTGGAATTTTGTCTTTCTTTGTAGAAAATTAATATTCTTGTTAAAAATTTCATTTCTTCGGTCAAAAGTGGAACTATTTGGTTGAAAACTAATCGGGTTTTATTAAGTATTCAACTATTTTGTTCAAAGTGAAACTTTATTCGTTGAAAATTAATAATAATTATAAATGGAAAATAAAAAATAATAATAAATGTGTATTCAGGAGATATTAACAGTAAGGACACTTAATCGTTTTGGTTGATAACTTGTCATTTTGGACTTAACTATTTTTTATTTAAAATTCAAATCTTTTCTGATCAAACATTAACAATTAAATTTTTCGTTGTGAATTTATATTTTGTTATTCAAAATTCCAGTACTTATTTGAAACTTGAACTATCATGTTAAAAAATTAATTTTTTTTATTCTAGATTCATGATTTTAGATATAAATTCATATTTTTAGTTAAAAATTTAACAATTTTATTGAAAGATCGTTGTTGTCTTTTTCCTAAAAGATGATTTTTGAACTGAAGATTGAACTATTTCATTTTTAGTTGAAAAGTGATATTTTTAAATTAAAAATTCATTTTTTGAATTGAATATTCACAATTTTAGTTAAAAGTTCATCCATTTTGTTAAAAATTTATCTTTTTTTAGTAGAAAATTAACCATTATGGTTAAAGATGCAACTATTAGGATGAAAATTCCATAAAAATTGAAATTTTTGGTGAAAAATTCATGTATTTTATATAGTTATTTTGAACATAAGTAATCTTTTATTATAGAAATTACAGCAAATATTCAAATACACTATCTTGAAGTAAATAATCAATTTATGTACTTAATTTAAAAGAATTAAAATTTATTCTTTATTCAATTAATTATTGTGAAAGAAATTAACCAGCTAATAACTAATTAATCTGTTCACAACATAAAAAAAATTAAACTATACTTTTTATTCAGGCATTCAAATAATTTTACTTTACATTTTTTTTAAATATTCACTTTCATTTCTGTCAGTTTCAAACATTAATTTTCAATTAAAGAAATTAATTTTCAATCACATTTTCAATTTTTAAAGAAATTTTCAACAAAATAGCTGAATTTTCAACTGAAGAAGATTAATGTTCAACCAAATATGGAATAGTTCGATTGTCAGTAAAAAATCAAATTACACAATTAAATATTTTGGTACTGATTCACCTTTTTGGTTAAAAATGCATTTCTTTGGTTGAAAATTGAACTATTTTGTTGAAAATTCATCTATTTTGTTGAAGATTTGTTTTTTTTTATAGAAAATTCAACTATTCGGTTAGAAATTTATTTTGGTTTTGAAGACTCATTACTTTATGTAAAAATTAATTTCTTTGATTAGATATTAGTTTTTTGTATTGAAATGTAATTTGTTTAAATAGAAACTTGAAATATTCTATTTTTTATCGAAAATTTATATTTTGGATAGACATTTAATCTTCCTGGTAAAATTCACCTGATTGGTTCACAATTTAACTTTTTTTTTAAAATCAATCTATTTTGTTGGAAATTAGTCTTCTTTGATAGAAAATCCATATTTTGGGTTGAAAATTCAACTACTGGTTTCGAAATTTATTTTTTTTTCTTGAAGATTCATTACTTGCTTTAAAAATTGGTTTCGTTGCCTAAAAATTAAACTATTTTGTTGAAAATTAATTTTTTTGATTATACAAATACAACTTGTGATTGATATTTTAGAATAAAGTAACTTTTGCTCAAGTCAATTACAAATTTAATTCTGTGTGATACTCTAGATTGTTCCAAAAATCTAAAATATTCAAGAGAATACTGCAACTTTTCAAAATACTCTGGAAAAGTCCAAAATTGTCATAAATTTTTATCGAAGTTTATAAATAAATAATGTGAAATAAAACCTAAAACCCTAGACAAATGCCAAACTTGAATTGACAACAAACCATTCTAAAACCTTCCTAAATATTTTTGAAAAATCTAGAATATTCAAGAGAATATTGTAACTTTCCAAAATACTCTAGAAAAGTCCAAAATTGTCCTAATTTCCAATCGAAGTTTAAAATTAAATAATCTGAAATAAAACCTAAAACTCTGGAAAATCGACTAACTTGAATTGACTTATACTACTTATCGCACAATCTGGATGGTTTAAAGTGACTTATACTACTTAACATGAAAAATGTCGACTTTAAACTTCAAATTGAGTCATTAGAACATTATGGAACAGCTTCAACAAAATAGTTCACTACTCCAACAAAATAGATTAATTTTCGAACAAAAAGAAAAAAATGTCAACAAAATACATGAATTTTCAGCAAAATAATTAAATTTTCAACCAAAAACATAATTTTTCTCTTGAAATCATGAATCTTCAACCAAAAAAATTAATTTTCAACAAGAGAGTCAAACCTTTAACCAAGTATTTTAAAATTTAAACCAAAAAAGTCGAATTTTTAAACAAAACAGTCGAAGTGATCTTTAATTTTCACCGAAAAAAAAATGAATTTTCAACCAAATAGTTAAATTTTCAGCTAAACAAAATCAATTTTCCACAAAAACTAGAATGGTTAAATTTACAGCCAAAAACTTTAATTTTTTAACTAAAAACAATAAAAAATTTCTAACAAAATAGTTTAATTTCAAACCAAAGAGATGAATTTTCATCTAAAATTATAAGTCTTCAATTAAAAAATGAATTTTCAACTAAAAAAGATCAATTTTCAACTAAAAATGAATTTTTTAACAAGATAGTTCAACTTTCAACCAAAAAAAAATAACAAATATTAAACCAAAACGATTAAGTGCCCCTGCTATTAATATCTCATCAATACAAATTTATTATTATTCTTTATTTTCCAATTATTATTATAAATGTTTATCGAAAAAGTTGAATTTTAAACAAAATAGTTGAATCCTGAATAAAACTAGATTCAATTTCAACCAAACAGTTGCACTTTTAAGTGAAAAAAATGAAATTTTTACCAAGAATATTAATTTTCTACCAAGAAAGACAAATTTTCAACAAAATACAGTTTTTTCAATCAAATGGTTGAAGGTTTAATGAATGAAGATTGATTTTCAAATAGAAATTAAATAGTTGAATTTTATTTTGATATCATTAATTTTCAACTGGAAAATAAGCATTTTCAACTACCGGAACAAATTCTGAAAATCAAAAATAGACTTTTGTTGAAAGGTAGCACTTGAGGACCCTGAATTGGTATTATTAATTTGGAACCCATTGATTCCTTACCTTTTTAACATCGTAAAAAATTATTTTGTTTCTTAACATTGTTCAAACAATGAGAAGAAAATGTTTCCAAATTGAAGACCGACAACGTCATGGTTAAGATTTCACATTATGATCTCATTCTGTTAATTGAGTCAACAATAGCACATCACTGAAATTCTAATTGAATCACCTAAAAACTCGATTATAATTCTTGAAATATTTCATCATAGGTAATGATCCAGGTTATTTTGAATTTTGAGAATAATAATTGTTTCGTGATCCAATGTTTTGTCCGCCAAGGCTTTATTGATAGAAGAATAAACTAACTTTGATACAAACACACACACGCACACATATATTTTTATTTACATTCTTGGCATTGGAATGTGAAGAAGCTAACTATTCTCCAGAATGAATAAATTAAAAAAATTTAAATCCGTGAGAAAAAAATACTGAATAACAAAATAACAAAATAACCAAAATCAATAAAATTCAGTTACATGATAATTTGACTGTAAATTAGACATTTCGAGAGAGTTATCGTTTCTCCCAGCAATATTGTTTCATCAGCTAAGAAAATTACTGAATAATCCTTCCAACACTAAATTTTTAATCATTCAATTTCGAGCTTACATCACGAATTACAACGCAAAAGGAATGAAAAAAGTACAGAACAATTTTTTATAGACTGTTTTTATTATATGATAAACAAATTCTTTGAGGAGCAGATATCAGCTGAAATACAATAGTGTTGTCGTATTTTATTGGCAGTATTATTTTTGATTGTCGGATCCATAATTCCATTGGGAACCCTGATTAAAATGATGAGCATCAGATGATCCAGAAAATTGATTATTCATCGGTAGTCCTGAATTTGGGTGATAATATTCTGCCGGTCCTGGATTCTGAGCACTAGCATATGGATGCTGCTGTGGATCCCAAAGAGGCTGTCCTTGATTGTGGAAGCCTGGCTGAAACCCTGCTAGAGATGGCTGCTCTTGATGCAGAGTACTAACATGTTGGTTATGATGTAGCAGATGCTGAAGTTCATTTCCATATCCTACTTCCAGCGGACTTTCAGTATGGGCCATTTGAATTGACAATGCATGAAAATGTTTATCTGATTCTTGTCTATATGGTCCGTCACCAACGAAACGTACGAGATTGTGATCAAAATCTCTTGGATTCTTATGCACGTCAAGTTGTGTAGAGGTTACCGATTCGGATGCTTGGGGCACGCGATCTACGAATCTTTCTTCTACAGTATCAAAAAGTCGAAGCTGATTTTTTCCGTCCTTTACCATTTTTAGTCGTTTTGGTTTATTGGGTAATGGTACAGCATTGCGACCAGTAAGACTTACACATTTTTCCTTCCTTCTTCCTCGTGGGGTCATACCTGATGATATTTCTGTGAAAAGACAAATGAAATTCATGAATTTCAAATTTTAAAGATTGAATGGACGAAAGATCGACATTTGCCACGTACTGGAATAATAATAATTATTATTCTACTTACCTATATAACTGAAGACCATCAACATGATGGCAGAAGCACAGAAAAGGAACCTCATTTTTGCAGAAGACAACTGAAGAATTCCCAGATATGCGCTCGTATATATATGTTTAGAGTAAGGCCAAGTTTATAGTAGTGATTCATGAGTGAGACAAAGACTATAATCAACTGGTTTCTCACTCACACTCACGCGATTCTCACACGAATCATACAATCTTATATATGTGGTTCCGAGTTCAAACACGCTCAGAGTAGTTGTCATGTCAACAGTTAGATCTGTTGAAAAAAAGTTTTCTATGATTTTAAGAAAAGAAGTTATAATATCGATCGTGTTTAATGAAAGAAAAAATATTATTTTTTATCAAATAAAAGTATAGCTTGAATAGTGAAGACAGTACAGTAGGGTGGTCCAAAAATGCATCGTAAACTTTTTTCTCGAATTTTTTGAATCACGCCCGGAAATTTGTTCGAGTCCACAATAAAATAATTCCATTTGTTTAAAATCATATTTAGAGTTGGGACAAGCTCAATAAAGTTTAACACGTATTTCCCATAAGAAAAAAATATTTTTTTGTAAATTCTATTCAGAATCCTCAATATTAGCTGAATCGAGTTGAAACTCAACATTCCTCTTCACAATTAGCCACATAATAAGTCTGTTTTATAGGGTCCCAAAAAAACCCCGTAAGTGAAAAAATTGTTTTGCAATTCTTTGGCGCTAATTATGATTTTTTGCGGGTTTTTTAATGAAAATTATTTCTTGTACATAAAATACTACTTTGTACTGATAATTATAGGCTTAAATAAATTTTCCAAACAATTAATTATCATTGTTAATAATATTCACTCTGAATAATGCTAGAAATTGCGGTTTTCTCTAAAATTTTCAACTTTCTGTCCACTTTTCATTTGAATTGAGTTAATATTTATTTCAATTTCGCAAAAATAATTTTTGAAACAAATAATTGTTGTTAATAGCTATCTTCTATTGGATAAGTGCTAGAAAGTTGCTGTTTTTTCGGAAATTTTTTACTTTTGGTCCAATTTAAAAAAAAAAATTTTAATTGTTTAAACAATTTATTAATATTTTTAATAATATTCTCTTCGAATTATGATATAATCTTGCGTTTTTTTCTAAAAATTTTAACTATTTGTTTATATTTCACTTAGAACTACTTAATAATTATATGACTTTTGCGAAAAAAATTGATTTTAACAAATTATTGTTTGCACTGTACACTTTCGCAGGCAATAAGGTTATAATTAATGCAATTTGAGAAAAATATTCGTTCTAGCAGTTTATTATTGTTTATAAATGTCTTCTCTTAGATAAGTGATACGCAGTTGCGGTTTTTTCTGAAATGCTTAACTCTGCTTTGTCTTTTTAGTTATGAACAAATAATAAATAAACATGAGAGGGAAACATATTTTAAACAATCTGTTTCTTTGTCATGCCTTTTGTTGCAATTTAAAACAAAACGTTTACAAGTCATTCACAGACATAGTCCTCCCACCTACTCCTAATTATTTCATTTTTTTCTCTTGTGTAAGGTAGCTTTTTTTTGTAAATTAATTTTTTTAACATTAGGTAAAGGGAAAAAATAATCTACTTAAAAAGATAAAATACTATTAAAAAAATTATTCTTCTGCAGGTTCACTTATTGTTTGTTCATAACTAAGAAGTCAAACAAAAACGGAAGATTTCAGAAAAAAGCAACTTTCTAGCATTACTGTAAGAGAAGATAGTTATAAAAAATTATAAATTGTATAAATTAGCATGTTCATTAACTTGAATTAATTATTACCTCACTAAGTGAAAAGTGGGCAAATAGTTGAAAATTTCAGAAAAAAACCACAATTTCTAGTAATATTCAAAGAGAATATTATTAACAATGGCAATAAATGTTTTGAACAATTATTTTTGTATAAAGTACTATTTTATGTATTGCAATTTGCATTTGAAAATCCGCAAAAAGAAATTATAATTAGCGCCAAAAACTCGCAAAACCCATTTTTCACTTATGGGGTTTTTTAGGACCCTATTCAACAGACTTGTGGGGGTGATATTTGAAAAGTCATGTTCCATTTGCGTTCTGTGGCTAACTGTGAAGAGAAATTTTATCTTTCAACTCGATTCAGCTAATATTGAAGATTCTGTATAAAATTGATAAAAACGCATTTTTTTCTTATGGGAAATACGTGTTAAACTCCATGTTATTTGCACCACCTCTAACTATACTTTTTTTCGAAACGAAAAAACGGATTTATTTTTGTGTTGCTACGCGATGGTGTGACATTATTGAGTCTATTGACACAACAAGAAGGTCATATTGTGAAATGATAAACATGAGGTTTTCTGTCTTCGATTTAAAAACATTGCTTTCTGAATGTTTAAACAACAAAGTTAAGAGAAAAAAGAATTTTTTACAATGTTAAAGCGATAAAAATTCAATGAGCTTCAAATTATAATAAAACTAAACACAAATCATTCATAAATACAAATACACATTCAGGGCCTTCAAGCGCTTCTTTTTAACAGAGTTCTGTTTTAGATTTTCAAAATTTATTCGATTGCACATTTTTATAATTTTCCGTAGAAAATTGCAATTACGTGTACCATTAAAGATTAGTAAAAAATTACTCATTCGATTAGCGAAGATAATTCCTAATTTAATAATGAAAAACAATTAATTGCTTGGTAAAAATACATGAACTTATTTAGGACTGTATATAAATAAAAATTTAGAAAAAGTTATAATCATGGAAACAGTGAAAGATAGATAAGTTTAACAAAACGACGCGATTGCGTAGCATTTTTATCTGTATTGAAACAATAAGAAGGTCATATTTAGACATTTTTAACGCCAACTAGACTGTTTTCATCACCAAATTATCGCCTTCTGATTGTTTGCACAAAGTTAAGGAAAAATGAGAATTTTTATATACAATGGATCAATGCGCTATAAATTAAATATGCGTATTCGAGCGGTCCACATTTTTTTTTCTCGAATTTTCATGAATATCACTGAGGTGAATAATTAATTAAAGTCGAAAAAATTGACTTTTTAATTAAATTATCATTATTGTTCATTTTATTATATTTGAATTATGCTAGAAAGTTGCGTTTCTTTTTGAAATTTTCATCTATTTGTCTATATTCTATGGCTAATTGTGGAGAGAAATTTTGACTTTCAACTCGATTCAGCTAAAATTGAGGATTCGGAATAAAGTATACAAAAATTTTTTTTTTCTTATGGGAAATACGTGTTAAACTTCATGGGGCTTGGGGTCACCTCTAAATATCATTTTTTAAATCATTTTTTTGGAACACCTTGCAGTACAGTTGTGGTAAAATGTTTTCCGCTAAAAAATGCTGTGAATGATTAAAAATCAACAATTTATCATTTTGAAAGAAGAAAACATTTTTTTAGCACGACGAATACTATCAACACAGTCAAGGTAATGCCTGAACAGATGTAAAGCTAATGTTTGATAAGAGTAAATCTATAGATTTTGTCGAAACCATGAGATGGAAGAATGAAATGACACGTGTTATTAGAAATGTTAACTTCTTGAACGATAATTTAATAGCAGTTATTTCTAGTGCTGCGAAATAATTAGGTATGACTCACTAAGGGTCTGGTAAAATGGGAATTAGATCAGCTGACAAGCCTTGGTTCGAGAAGGATCGTCGCATGGCTAGAAGTAGCATGATCGTAGCATATCAGGCCTTTCAAGGAAATGATAATATTCGAATGATTCGTGCGGCATATTTTGATGCGAAGAATTGATATTTGATAACATTACAGAATAAGAGAAACGATTATGAAAATAATATTGTTGATCAAATAGCTTCTACCCATGACTCATCATCCTTTTGGTCTATTATTAATGAGAGGCGTAAGAAATTTTCAAAACCTAACATTATCACTGCAACGAGGTACAACTGGCTTCGAGATATATTCCCTATTGAAAGAAATAGTCACCCTCTTGAAACATGTATTTCTCACCCTTTGCTGGACAGCTCTATAAGATTTTGTGAGCTAAAGTCAAGTCTAAAAAAAATGTTACGATGCTAAAGGCGCAGGATCTGACCTAATTAGGTATAGTTTTTTTTAAAGACTGCCTGAGATCTGGTTCTATCCCCCGAGAATAGGAAGATTAAATATTCACTGAATCTTTCCAGCTGTACAGAATTTAGCGTTACTTTATAGAAGCGGATCTGACTGCGTGGGTGGATTCAAGGGGATGTTAGAATGACTATTTCTTGCTCAGGTAAGGGATAGTCTTTCTAACACCCGAAAAAATATAATGATTTTTTATCACCTCAAAATGTCGGACAGGCAACCAGTTCGAGTATTTTCGAAAATGGTCCTGTTTCCCTATGATTGAGATGGATCAATATTTCCTCAATTGCTCCACCTTTATAGCAACGAATCTTACTCTATGGGTTTTTAAGTTGCTGTTTTTTTTCTAAAATTCTCAATTATTTGTCTACTATCTCTTGGAGTGAGTTATTATTTAATTCGATTCCGCACAAATAATTATTTAAACAAATTATCATCGTTTATAAATATCTTCTGCTTTAATAATGCTAGAAGGTTGCCTTTTTCTGAAACCTTTAGTTTTTCTTTGACTTTTTAGTTATGAACAAATAATATGTTAACCTCAACAAGAATCATTTTTTAAACAGTATTGTATTTTTTTAAGTGAAATATTTTTGCTCTTTTCTCGATGTTTAAAATAATTAATTTAAACAAAAAAACTATCTTACACCAGAGACAAAAACAAAGAATGGAATCATTGGTAGTAGGTGCTCTATTAACACCTGTAGTATGTAAATATTGTTTCTGACTTACGGATCTAGTAAGAAGGGAATTAAAGTCAGATATCAATTTTACAAATATCTGTTTCATTTCATAAGATTATATTAATAAAGAGAAGATAGTTATAAACAATAAAAATTTGGTTAATTAATTATTTTTGCTAAATTGAATAAATTATTAACACCATCAAAGTAGACAAATGGTTGAAAATTTAAAAAAAAACAGCAACTTTTTCACTCATGGGGGTTTTTGGGACCCTATCAAACAGACTAATGAAGGTGATACTAAAAAATAATATTGTAGTCGTATTCTGTGGCTAGTTGTGAAGATAAATGTTAAGTTACAACTCGATTCACCTAATATTGATGATTTTCAATAAAATTGACAATACTGTCTTTTTTCTTATGGGAAATACGATGTTGAATTTCATGGGAATTGCATCACCTCTAAATATAATTTTTTTTAAATATTCGCATTGAGGAATTTGTACGATTGTGTACAGATCCAGTATTCTTTTAAAAATCAATAAACATAAATTGTTATAAATAATTTCAAAAAGGTTTATGAATTTGTTGCTTCTATCGAAGCGGAGATTGATACGAAATATATTGTTTACAAGGCTGTGAATAAATAATGGTTGGCAGTGCGAGACAATGTCACAAGAGTAAAAAGTTTTATATTGTCTCAGAGATGAATAAAAAAATTTCAAGAAAATCTATTTTCCTAAACTGGCACGAGGGGAAGAAGTATGAACTTGAATGCTTTAAAAAGTATATTCTAATTATTGAGCTTTTTTTTTGCCCTCTAAATAAAAATGTGTGAAATTTAACTAATTGCTAGTGAAATTTTACAGATTCAACTAGCGAAAAGCGAAACACTAAAATGTAGCAGAAAATTACTAATTCGAGTAGTCATGATTTTTTCCCATTTTGCAGTAGAAAAGTAATTGATTTGTAAAAAAAATTATTCATTGATGAAAATGGAAAACATAAAAAGATAGAAAAGTTTCGTAAAATAAAGCGATCCTGTAAAATTCTTATCTTTACTCAAATAATAAAAAGTTCGTATTGTGAAATTGTAAACGTGATGTAGTCTCTCTCCGATTTAAAAAAATTGTCTTATGATTGTTTAAACAAACTAAGAAAAAATAAGAATTTCTTAGAATCCTAAAATTATAATGGATTAATATGGATTATAAATTAATTATGCCTTTTTGGGGTTCACATGCACTTCTTTTCAACAGTGCCTTAAATAAGAATCTACTTCAATAAGTATAAACTCAAGTGCCTAAAGAAGGTTATTCCAATTGTATAGCAAAAGATATATTCAGGTCTCTCTGAATCAAAATTGGTAAAAATTTAACTAATTGCTAGTGAAATTATACATATTCGATTAACGAAACGTAAGCCACCAAACATTATTAGAAAATTAGCAATTCGATTAGTCAAGAAAATTTCTTAATTTATTAGTTAAAAGCAACAAACTGCTTGATGCAAAAATTAAATCAATTTACTTAAGACTATACATTAGGGTAGTTCAAAATTTTGTTTTCGAATATTCAGGCATATCGCCCGGAAATTTGCTTAAATCCACAAACAAATAATTCCATTTTTTTATTTTGAAATTTCGAAAAATAATTAATTCAATTCAGGAAAAATTATTATTTAAACGAGTTATTATTGCTTATAACAATACAATTTTATTTAATAATGCTAGATAGTTTCGGTTTATATTGGAATTTGTAATTTTGTACCCAATTTTTACCTGATAAACTAATAAAAAACGCAAGTCGACAAACATATTTGTTTATGCAATTTATTATTGTTTACAACTATCCTATCTTAGATAATTGCTAGAAAGCTGCAGCTTTTTCTTTAATTTTAAATTTTTTGAACACTTTTCACTAAGAGTGTTATAATGGTGAATGAAGTTTAAGAAAAATAATTTTTTTAACAAATTTTTATTGTTTATAACTATCTTCTTCTATGTTAATGCCAGGTAGTCACGTTTTTTTAAAAAAATTTCCCTTTTTATCAACTTTTCACTCAGAACAATTCATGAAACATAATAGTTTAAACAAGTTATTATATTTTTCCTTTGACTTTTTAGTTAGGAACAAATAATAAATATTAATATCAATTAAAAAAGAAAGGTTCTCAGTAACTACTTCAACGAAAATATACAATTAAAAAGATCCATATAGAAAAGTCGAAAAATCATTCAAATATCTGTTTTATTTCAGAAAAAAATATATTTGCAAAAAAGAAAGAGATTGTTTAAAAAATGATTCTGTCTATTTGTTATTTATTATTTATTCATAACTAAAAATGCAAAGCAAAGTTAAAGTTTTCAGAAAAAAAAACTTTCTAGCACTTGTCTAAGAGAAAAAAGCTATAAACAATAATAATTTGTTTAAAAAGTTATGTTTGCTAAATTTGATTGAATATTAAGTTACTTCAAGTGAAAAATAGAGAAGTAGTTTAAAATATCAGGAAAAACCGCAACTTTCTACCATCAAGCAAACAGAATATCAAGAACAATGATAATAAATATTTTAAACGATTATTTTTGATAAATTAAATTAAATATTAACTCACTTCAAATGAAAACTGTGCAAAAAGTTAAAAATTCAGAACAAATTGCAATTTCTACCATTATTCAAAGAGAATCTTATTAACAATAATAATAAATTGTACAACCAATTACGTTTTGTTGACATTAATTAACCCTCACCTCACTCTAATTGAAAATTGAACAAGAAGTGGCAAAATATTGAAAAAATTGCGACTTTCTATCTCTATTCTAAGAGAAAATTGCTGAAAACAATAAAAAATTGTTTTTGGATTACCTAAATTTCCGTATATTTTCAAAATTTTTTAAATTTCTAAAATGTTCCAAACTTTTTAAATTATCAAAATTTCTAAAATTTCTAAAATGTTCCAAATGAATATTGTGAACATTTCTGAAATTATAGAATCGTCTCAAAGTTTCAAAATGTTCAAAATTGCTAAAATTACCAAAACTTCTGAAAAATTCTGAAAAATTGTTAAATGATCAAAATTTCGAACATTTTAGAAATCATCAAAATTTCTAAAATTTTCAAAATTTATAAAATTTTCAAAATTTATAAAATTATCAAAATTTATAAAATGTTAAAAATTTATAAAATTATTTTTAACAATTCATAAAATTATGTTTAACAACTTAGAAACTTTTAAATTAAAAAAAAATTTTAACCTTTAGGAATCTTAAATTTTTTAAGAAATTTTTAAGATTTGGTAAATTTTGAACATTTGATAAATTTTGATAATTTTATAAATTTTGCACATTTTAGAAATGTTTTGAAATTTTTAACAGTTTTGAAATTTTGATCGTTTTGCCAATTTTAATAATTTTTGAAAATTTTAGATATTTCAGACATTTTGAAAATTTATAAATTTTGGAAAATATCTGTAATTTTGCAAATTTTATCAATTTTTAAACGATTCAATAATTTTAGAACTGTTGCAATATTGTAAATTTGGAAAATTTTAGAAATTTTGATGATTTAAACAAATTTGGAACTTATTAGAAATTTTGATAATTTAAACAAATTTGGAACAAATTTTAGAAAATTAGGGAAATTTGAGAAAATTAAAAATTTGGTAAAATTCAGAAATTTTGATAAAATTCAGAAATTTTGAACATTTTAGAAATTTCGAACGTCTTAGAAATTTTGAGAATTTTGAAAATATATGGAAATTTAGATAATACAAAAATGTTCAAAATTTTGGGAAAGTTTCAGTTCCAAAGTTTTCGCGGTGACACATCATATTATATTTGAGGACACGGCTGACCACAGAAGGTCGCTACCACTTGAGAAGGCGCCGCTCGCGAGTATGGTTCTACTGACTTTTTTAGTCGATAACTCCCAGAATTTCATCGTTGAAACGGCAAAAGCCAGTTTCCAAACTTATCCTAAGGACATCAAAAAGATTGGTAAAAACCATTGTGAAAAAAATTAAAATTTGTTCTGCAGGGTGAAGTTAGCATTCCAATTTTTTAAACTCAATATCTTTTTGAGTTTTGCAATCCAAACAAAAAAAATTGGCTTCCAAGTAAAATATTATTTTTTAAATATCACCCCAATAAGTCCGTTTTATAGGGTAAAAAAAAAACCCCCATAAGTGGAAAAATTGGTTTTGCGAGTTTTTGGCACTAATTATGACTTTTTGCGGCTTTTTTGTGCGAATTGTTTCTGATAGATACAATACTATTTTATACCGATAATTAGATTATTAAATACATTGTTTAAACAATTTACTATTGGTTTTAGCCATTTTCTCTTAGTTAGAAAATCGCGGTTTTTTTCAAACAAATTCCTCTTTTTGTCCAATTATCTATTAGAGCAAAGTGATACCTAATTAATTTAAAAAAAATGGTTTAACAAATTTATGATTATTTTTAATAATATTCTCTCTGAATAATGCTAGAAATTCGTTTTTTTCTCAAATGTGCAACTTGCTGTCCACTTTCCACTTGGAGTGAGTTAATTTTTTTTTTTAATTTAGCAAAAATAATTGTTCAAACAAATTATTATCGTTTATAGCTATCTTCTTTTAGATAAGTGCCAGAAAGTTACAATTTTTCTGGAATTTTTAACTTTTAGTACAATTTTCAATTAGAGTGAAGTAGTCAATAATTCATGTTGAAAAAACTAATTCTTTAAACAATTTATTGTTATTTTTAATAATATTCTCCAGGCAGTTCCATATTTCCAATTTCTTAAGAAAAACATTATTTCAAAAATTTATCATTATTCTTCACATCTCTATGTTCGTCCATTCGACACCTTATTCCAAACTTAACGTTTCTAATTTTTAATTTTATTGATTTATTTAATATAATCTGTGTTCTATATTCATTGACTGTTTAAAACTATAATTTTCGATTGTTATTATTTTCTACACTCTCATCATTTATGGTTAAGGATTCAAAATTTTTATGTAGCGTCCTTCGTAGTACTCAGAAATGCAAACAATTCATCCTTATGACTTTTTTCGATAAAAAAAAAGATCAGAGTAATAGCATTTACAAAATTTTAAATATCAATCAAATATGAAAATTTTAAGCCAAACAAAACCCAAAAAATAACGAAAAAAAAACAATTCTATTTTGTGGTCAAACCATGTAAGATATGGAAAAAGATTAATTGACAAAAATTGTGCTCCCGAAAAAGATCTACAAATTTCTTACTAATCGCTTCTTGATAGGACGCGTAGTTTTTGTTTTATTCGTAAAAAAAAATAATAAAAATAAAAAAAATTAAATTTTTAGACAAGCGACGCAAGCGACGAGAAAATTAAATCGACAAAAATTGTTTAACCAAACAGGAGCTACAAATTTGTTATTCATAATTTTTCGATAGGATGCGTAGTTTTTGTTTTAATCGTGAAAAATAACATTGAAAATAAAAAAAATAAATTTTTGAAAAAACGACATAAGCTAAGGAAAAAAATAGTAAATAAAAATAGTGGACCTAAAAAACATTTAAAAATTTGTTATTATTCACATTTTGATAGAACGCTTATGCTTTTATCCATCGAAAATGATATTCAAAAATCGTATATTACATTTTTACGCCAAACGACGAAAAATATGTGAGAAAAGGATAGAAGTAGAATTGAAGCCTTTCAAAATATCTAGAATTTACAACTGAAATCATGAATCTTTAACCAAAAAAATTAATTTTTTACAAGGCATTTAAACTTTCAACTAACTAATAGTTGAATTTCTTATGAAAAATTAATTTTTCATGAGGAACATTAATTTTCTACAAAAAAAAAGCATTTTCAACTAAATAGTTAAATTTTCAGCTGAAAAATATCAATTCTCAACCATAACTGGAATGTTTAATATTTGATCAAGAATGATTTGAATTTTAAATGAAAAATAGTTAGCTCCAACAAAAGAATGACAAAATTTCAATAAAAATGATTAAGTGTCCATTCTATTAATATCTTCTGAACAGTTGCACTTTTAACCAAAATAGAAGTAAACTTTTACCGAATATTTAAGTTTTTAACCAAAACCATGAATTTTTTATTGAAGTAATGAATCTTTGGCAACAATCAAATTGATTTTTAACATAATAGTTCTACTTTCAATAAAAAACATTAATCCTTGACGACATTTTACCAGAAAGGCACATTTTTAGGGAAACAGCTCAATTTTTAACTAAGGAGATAAATTTTTAATTAGAATTAAAAAAAAAAAAAAAAAAAAAAAGTTCAAAATTTAACCAAATAGGTGCATTTTTTTTTGTTTAAAAATGAAATTATTTCGGTGAAAATTCGCCTTTCTGGCTTGAAAATGTAACTATTTTGGTAAAAAGGTCATCGGTTATTCAACTGTTTTTTATTTGTAATTAAATTATATCTTTGTTAAAATAACCACTAATGCATTTTTCATTGAGCATCAATCTTTTTTTTTGTTGAATGTAGAAATACTTTGCTGAAGATCAATTTTTTGTTATTGTATTGTTAAAAACTTAAATATTTTGTTCAAAATGCGTTTTTTTTAGAATTAATTTTTTTAAATGGAAATGTAACTACCCGATTTTTGGTTCCAAAATTAACATTCTTATTTAGAAAACAATTTTTTTTAATTGAAAATTCATCTTTTTGGTTGGAGATACATTATTTTAATACAAAATTAATTTATTTCGTTAAAAATTTAACTCTTTTGTTGTAAATTATATATTTTTTGTTTGAAAATTAATTTCTTTGACTAAAAACGTAGATATTTCGTTTTCGCAAATAATTTATCTTTTTGGTTGAAAATTCACGTATTTTGTTGAAAACTCGTATTTTGTGGTTAAATTCAAATGTTTTTTTTTTAATTCAAATCTTCCTTGGTTAAAATATCCACTATTTTTTTTTATTATTGAAAATAATTTTTTTAGTTGAAAGTAGAATGACCTTGCTAAGAATCAATTTCTTATTGTTGAAGATTCATCACTTCAGACAAAAATTGATGTCTTTAGTTGAAAACTTAAATACATGGAAAAATAACCTTATCTAATTGAAAATTCAACTATTTAGTTAAAAACTCACGTTTTTTGTTAAAAAATCTTTTTTAGCAGAAAATTATTCTCCTGTGTTAAAAACGTGTCTTTATGGTTGAAAGTCTAGAGTGATGTAATATTTAATTAATATTAACAATGATAATTGTTAAAATAATATACTATTATTGATAATAATATTCTATCAGAATAATAATAGGAAATTCCATTTTAGTCACCAATGTTCCATTTCTTGTACAATTTTAAATATTTTAATCATTGCAAAATTTTCGATTTATCATTAAATTTGTCTTATTTTTTAAAACACTAAAAATTGCACAAAGAAAAATTTAATTGCAGAAAATTTCATTATTATAATTTATGAATATTATTATAAACAATCCATTAATCAATTAGTTCAAATTTAATAACGAATACACATTTATTCATCATTATTATATTTTATTTATTTATTATAATTATCAATTCACAACCAAAAAAATTTAATTATCAACAAAATAATTGAATCCTAAATAAAACCAGATTAATTTTCAACCAAGTAGTTGATGTTTCAACTAATGAAGATAAATTCTCAACTGAAAATGGAATAGTTACATTTTCTGTTGATGAAATTAATTTTTAACTGAAAAGTAAGAATTTTTAACTACCGAAATAAATTTTGAAAATCAAAAACAGAACTCTGTTGAAAATTAGCGCTTGAAGACCATGAATAGGAAGAGATAATTAATTTAGAGTCCATTGAGTTCGTATCATTTTAACATTTCAAAACATTATTTTCTTTTCTAGCTTTGCTCAAAGAATGAGAAGGCAATGTTTTTAAATTGAAGAAAAACAACGTCATCGTTACCATTTCACGCCATGCCAGTCTTATCTTGTTAAGAAAGTCAACATCATCACATCATCGTTTTGTTTGATTAAACTTTTCTAATTTTCCCTTTTTCCGTTTTAATAATTTAAATGATTGTCCATCAGGTATATATTATTGTAATTAATTAGCTGATTACTTTTTGCATAGACCAAATAGAGCAGAGAGAAAAAGTTGAAGTGAGCCGCAATTCGGTCTCAAAATGATGAATTTTCTCCAGATGTGAACCTTTGTTCAAGAATGCAAATATGAGAGAGGAAAAATAGATATGACTGAGTTTTGGGTTGAGATTAATCTTTTTTGTTTAAAACTCGATCATTTGGTTAAAAATTCAACAATTTGGTGAAAAATTTAATTCTTTTATTGGAAATTAAATGTAAATAAGTTCAAATTATTTTATATTGTAGGTTTTTGACACTAAAATCAGATTTTTGAGACATGTTTTGTAAAAATGATCTTTTTACTGTACAAAAAGGTACCTAGGAAAATAAATTTTGTTGTACTGAAAAACCTGGAAAAGTCCTGGAATATTTTTGTTACAAAAGTCTAGACACCCTGATTTAAGCAGCAACAAATTTGACACTAGCATTTTTCTATTATTGCTAAATAAAAATTAACTGAAATTCTAATTAAATAACCTAAAAAAATCGATTTTGATTCCTGAAATATTTCAGTCAGACTTTCTGAAATGAAATTTCCAAGGTTTCAATCACAGGCAATGATCTAGCATCTTTCGAATTTTGAGAATACAACTTGCAAAATATTGAAGACAAATAATTCAAAAGCTTGTTTTCTGATTCAACATTATCTCCGCCAAGGTTTTATTAATAGAAGAATAAACTAACTTTTACACACACACATATTTTTATTGACATTTTTGGCCTTGGAATATGAAGAAAGTAACTATTCTGCAGAATAAATAAATTAAAACAAATTTTAATCGGTGAAGAAAAAATATTGAATAACAAAATAACCAAAATCAATAAAATTAAGTAACATGATAATTTGACTGTAAATCAGTCATTTCAAGAGAGTTCTCATTTAAGCCAGCAATATTGATGTCAGCTAATCATAAAATTTGTCATGATTCAATTTCGAGCTTACATCACTAATTAGGATAAAGAAGGAACGAGAAAAGTACAACATAATTTTTTATAACCTGTTTTTTATTATATGATAAGAAAAGTTTTTTGAAAAGCAGATATCAGCAGAAATACAATAGTGTTAGTAACAAGTGTTATTCTTGATATCCAGATCCATAATACCAATGGGAACCCTGATTAGAATGATGAGCAGATGATCCAGAAAATTGAGTATTCATCGGTAGACCTGGAGTTACCTGATACTCGCCATCATGTCCTGGAATGGAACGGTTTGGGCCATTCTCTACTACGTATCCGTGCCCTGGATGTTGAGCATTAGAATATGAATACCCTTGTTGATCCCAAAGGTGATGCTCGCCTGGATTAAAATTGGTTGGGCTAAGCCTCGATGGAGATGCCTGTCTTAGACTTGGAGGAATAACATATGTGCTAGCATGATGCTGTTCATCCAATGGTTCATCTGGAAGACGTCTAGGTGCTCTAGGAACAAGTCTTTCTCTGCCATGCTCGTCAGTTTCCAGAATCCATTTGCTCTCGGTGATTTCGGGGAGTGGAGCATTTTGTCTGAGGTCAGACTCTAGATTATGGCTCATTTGCATGAGGACTGCATGGTTTCGTGGAGCTGATCTTGGTTCATATGGAGGATCACCATCGAAATGTAATGTATCGTGAAGAAAAGCTCTCTTCTTTTCTTTCAAATCAGGTAGTATAGTCATTGGCGCCGTGTGCGTTGGTTCCGATGTCTCCAATTGCTGGAAAAATATGTCATCTTTGTGTGGTGCAGATCCAGTCGGCACATCATCTACGACTTCTCCAGTGGCCTCATTATAAAGTAGAGGGTTTCCATGCGCGTCCTCTACCATTATCAGCACCGGTTTCTTTTTCGGCTTTTGGCGTATTGTTTTACCAAAAATTTGTACGCTCTTTCCCTTCTTCTTCTCTCCTGGGTTCATACCTGATGATATTTCTGTGAAAAGACAAATGAAATTCATGAGTTTCAAATTTTAAAGATATAATGGACGAAGGATCGAAATTTTCCACGTACTGGAATAATGATAAAGCTTATTATTATACTTACCAACATAAATGAAAAGCATCAACACGATGGCAGAAGCAGCGAAAAGGGACCTCATTTTTGCAGAAGGCAACTGAAGAATCCTCAGATATGCATTCGTATATATATGTTTAGAGTAAGGCCAAGTTCAACAATAATATGTACACTTAATTAATTTGTGTCAGAGACGTGCCAATGTGCTCTCGTCTAGTAGCGTCTCACCCACACTCTCGCGATTCTCACACGAATCATAAAATCATATATCTGTGTTAACGAGTTGAAACAGGCTGAAAGTAGTTATCATGCCAACAATTAGATCACTGGAAAAAAAAGTTTTCTATGATTTTAAGAAATGATGTTATGATACCGATAGTGTATAATGAAAGAAAAAATATTACTTATATCAAACAAAATTTTACTTTGAAAATTGTAGACAGTACAGCAGGGTGATCCAAAAATACATTGGAAATTTTTTGTTCTCTAATTTTTATGAATGATGGCCGAAGATTTGTTAGAGTCCACAATAAAATAAAGTTAGCAGTTTGCTCTTAGAATAGAGCTGAGAAAGTCGCGCTTTTTTCAAAAAAATTGCGCTTTTTCCAATTTTTAATTGGAGCGCGGTATTTTCTAATTATTGTTGAAAAAATAATTGTTTAACAAGTTTATTTTTATTTTTAATAATATTCTCTTTGAAAAATGCAAGAAAGTGTGCTAGAAAGATATGTGCTAGAAAGATGCGGTTTTTCTGAGATCTTTGCTTTGCTTTTTTAGTTGTAAACAAATAATAATTAAACATCAGAGAGAAACATATTTTAAGCAATATCTTTTTCGTGAATATATGTTGCTGAAGGGGGTATGATATCAAAATGTGTTCAATTCCAAATTTTCCTTTAACGCTTTGAAATAAACTTCTTGTTGTAATTTCAGACAAAAATTTTACAAGTGATTTACAGACCTAGCCACCACCGCTCCCACCTACTAGTAAGTATTACATTATTTGATTTTGTCTCTTTTGTACGGTCGAATTTTTTTTAAATAACTTTTTTGAACATTGGGAAAAGAACAAAAATTATTCACTGAAAAAAGTAAAATATTATTTAAGAAATTATTCTTGTTGAGGTACACTTACTATTTGTTCATCACAAAAAGTCGAAGCAAAACTAAAATTTCAGAAAAAAGCAACCTTCTAAATTTACTCGAAAAAAAAGATAATTATAAACAGTAATAAATAGTTTAAATAAGCATGTTTGTAAACTTGCAATAATTATTACCTCGCTAAGTGAGAATTGGACAAAAAGTTTAAAATTTCAGAAAAACCCTCAACTATCTGGCATTAATATAGTAACGAACAACAATAATTTGTTTAAACAATTATTTTTGCAAAATTTAATGAATTATTAAGTCACTCCGAATAAACAATAGACAAATAGTTGCAAATTTGAGAACAACCGCAATTTTCTAGTATTATTCAAAGAGAATATTATTAGCAATAATAATAAATTATTTAAAAAAAGAATTTTTTTCAACTTTAATTAATGATTACTTCACAGAACTGAAAATTGGACAAAAAATATAAAATATCAGAAAAAACTGCAACATTCTAGAATTATTTTTGTTGACATTAATTAGGAATTACCTCACTATAATTGAAAATTGAACAAGAATACAAATCTGAATAAAATATTACTTTTTAAATATCACCCCCATAAGTCTGTTTAATGGGGTCCTACAAAATCCCCATAAGTGAAAAAATGGATTTTTCGCGAGCTTTTGGCGCTATTTATGATATTTTTTGTGTGTTTTTAATGCAAATTATTTCTTATAACAAAATAATACCTTATACTGACACTTAGATGTTTACATAAATTGTTTAAATAATTTATTATTGTTTTTAGCAATTTCTCCTAAGAATAGAGTTAGGAAGTCGCGCTTTTTTCAAAAATTTTCCACTTTCAGTGAGAGAGAGGTAAGACTTAATTATTATTAACAAAAATCATTGTTTAAACAGTTCATTATTATTGTAATAATATTCTCTTATAATAATGCTACAAAATGTCAGTTTTTTCAAAAATGTTCCACTTTTTATCAAATTTTCAATTAGAGTGAGGTGAGTAATTAATTAAAGTTAAATACACTAACTTTTTTAACAATTTATTATTATATTTAATAATATTCAATTTGGATAATTCTAGAAAGTTGCAGTTTTTTCTAAAATTGTCAACAACTTGTTCAGCATTTACTCGGAGTGATTTAATAATTAATTCAATTCACAAAAAATAGTTATTTAAACAAATTATTATTGCTTAAAACTATCTTCTCTTAGATGATTGCTAGAAAGCTGCAGCTTTTTCTTTAATTTTAAACTTTTTGTCCACTTTTCACTAAGAGTTTTATAATAATGAATGAAGTTTAACAAACATAATTTTTTCACCTTTGATTGTTTATAACTATCTTCAGTCAGACTATCTTCGTCAGTTTTTGTTGTTGAAATTTTCCACTTTTTGTCAAGTATTTCTGGAATTTTTAATTTTTCTTTGACTTTTCAGTTAGCAAAAAAATAATAAATATTAATACTTCTTGAAAAAGAAATGCTTTCAGTAACTGCCTCAAGGAAAAATTCACATTTAATATGATCCATATAGAAAATTTGTAAATGTTTCAACTATCTATTCTACTTCAGAATACAGAATATTAATAAAAATAATAATTAATTGTTTTAACAATTATTGTTTTGTTAACATTAATTAACCCTTACTTCTTCCTAATTGAAAATTAAACAAAATGTGGAAAAATATTGAAAACACCGTGACTTTCTATCTCTATTTTAAGAGAAAATAGCTGAAATCAATAATAAATTGTTTAAAATATTTATTTGAACATCTAATTATCATTATAAAGTACTTGTATATGTATTAGAAACAATTTGCATTTAAAAAGAGCAAACAAATTATATTTGGGGCCAAAAACTCGCAAAACCCATTTTTTTCACTTGTGAGGTTTTCTTGGAACCCCATAAAACAATGTCCGTCAAGTTAGCACACCAACAATTAAATATTGAACTTTTGTTTAATGAAATCGTTTGGATTTCGTTATGATGCGTTTGGAAACTGAATTTTGACCTTCAGACGATGAAATTGTGTGAGTTATCGAAAAAAAAGTCATCAGCACCATACTCGCGAGCGGCGCCTTCTCAAGTGGAAGTGACCTTCTTTGGTCAGCCGTGTCCTTAAATACATATAATATGATGTATCACCGCGAAAACTTTGGTACCGAAACTTTCTCAAAATTTTGAACATTTTTGGATTATCTAAATTTCCGTATATTTTAAAAAATTTTCAAATTTCTAAGATATACAAAATTTCTAAAATGTTCAACATTTCTGAAATTATAAAAATTTCAGAATTTTGTAAAATTTTCAATTTTTTTCAAATTTTCCGAATTTTATAAATTTTCAGAACTGTATGAAATTTAAAAAATGTCTAAAATCATTCAAATTTCTAAAAATAAATGTTTTACATTTTAAAATTATCAACTATATTTAAATTTATAAACTTATGAAAATTTCTAAAATGTTCGATATTTTTGAAATTATCAAAATTTCTAAAATGTTCCAAAATGTTCTAAAACAATATTTTCAACATTTCTAAAGTAATAGAATCGTCTCAAAGTTTCAAAAATTTCTGAATTTCTAAATTTCCAAAATGTCTAAAATATCTAAAATTTTCAAAAATTATATAAATGATCAAAATTTCAAGCATTTAGGGAATAATCGAAATTTCTAAAATTTTCAAAATTCATAAAATTTTCAAATTGATAAATAACGATTCTAAAATTCTTTCACATGAGCAGAAATCATGTCTGTGTTACAAGAAATGATTTTCAAAAATTAAACATGAAATTTGGCCAGTAGACGCAGTCGAAATGAGATTAGTAATAATTTAGAATGAATGTGTTCAGTTTTAGTTTTTATTTCATATATTTATTAAAAATTTGTATTATATTTGCTTGTGCACATACTTGCCGTATTATATAATCATAATAGGAAATTTGCGATAAAAACCAGTTCCACGTTGTCGCAATGATGGCAGAAATTTCTTATTTTGATAATAACAAACAAGTTCTCATAATAAAATATTTTTGAGTACTAGTCGTTTTCTTTTTTTTTTAATTTGTTTTTTTCGGACCACTGTAATATACACTAAATATATTGTTGTTGCTTGTTATCTAGTCCAGAAATTTTGGTAAATTTCGAAATTTTGAAAATTTGAGACGATTCAATAATTTTAGGGATGTTAAAAAAATTGTAAATTTGGAACATTTTAAAAACTTTAGAAATTTTAATCACTTAAAAAGTTTGGAACATTTTAGAAAGTTTTATAATTTTAGAAATTTAGATAACGTTAGAAACTCAACAAATTTGAGAAAATCTCACCAATTTTAGAACAGTTTACAAATGGAAATTTATATAATCCAAAAATTTTCAAAACTTTTGGAATGTTTCGGTACCAAAGTTTTCGGGGTGACGCAGCATATATTACATTTAAGGACACGGCTGACCAAAGAAGGTGACCACTTGAGAAGGCGCCGCTCGCGAGTATGGTGCTAATGACTTTTTTTATTCGATATCTTACACAATTTTATCGTCTAAACCTCAACAGTCAGTTTCCAAACGTATCCTAACGACATCCAAACGATTGGTAAACAAATTTTTAAAAAAATTAAAATTTGTTCAGCAGCGTGAAATTAGCATTCCAATATTGAAAATTCAATATCATTTTGGGTGTTGCCGTTCAAACGAAAAAAATTGGCTTGCAAACGCATCCTAATGACATTCAAACGATTCCATTAAGCAAAAGCTGGATATTTAATTTTTGGTTTTCTAACTTCACGGACATTATGAAAATTATACAGCAAAATTTGTAAAAATATGTTGCCTTGAATGAGGATAACCTTGAGTGTTCAAAGAAGAGTATTTTTATTTTATAGCTTTTTTTACGCAAAGGATACTATATAGTCTCTCTACACAAAAATGGTTAAAACTTAAATAATTTCTAGTGAAATTTTTCAAATTTGATTTGCGAATCGTGGGCCACTAAAGATTAGTAAAAAATTGCTATATCGATTAGTCGTGATATTTTATAAGTTAATAGTGAAAAACAATTGCTTGGTGAAAATACATAAACTTATTTAGGATTTTATATAAATAATAATTTAGAAAAATTTATAAGCATGGAAAACGTGAAAAATAGATAAGTTCAATAAAATGACACGCTTGCGTAGCATTTTTAACTCTATTGACGACAGATACTTGAGAAAAGGAAAGATGTAGAATTGAAGCCCTTCACAATATCTACAATTTTCTCCTCAAATAATGAATCTTCAACCAAAAAAATTAATTTTTAACAAGGTAGTTAAACTTTCAATCAAGTACTTGAAATTTTAACCAAAAAAGTAGTATTTTAAACCAAAACAGTCGGAGTGAATTTTTTACTTATGTGAAAAAATCGAATTTTTTAACTAATAGTTGAATTTCTCATGAAGAAGGACTTTTTCATGAGGAACATTAATTTGATAAAAAAAAAGAATTTTCAACCAAAACGTTAAATTTTCAACTGAAAAATAACAATTAAATTAACATTTAATAACAACAAAAAATCTTTTAATGAAATTGTTACATTTTTAACTTAAAATATGGATTTGTATCTAAAATCATGAATCTAGAATAAAAAATGCATTTTTTAACAAGATAGTTTAACTTTTAACCAAGTACTGTAAAAAAACATGAACTCTCAACGCAAAATGTAATAGTTAATATTTGATCAGGAATTATTTGAATTTTAAATAAAAAATAGTTAGTTCCAATAAAAAAATTTCAATGAAAATGATTAAGTGCCCCGCTTAATAATATTTTCTGAATACACATTTATTCATTATTATTATTATATTTTTTAATTTAATTTAATTAATTTATTATTTATTATTATTATTTTCCAACAAAAATGTTGAATTTTCAATCAAATATTTGAATCCTGTTTAAAATCAGATTAATTTTCAACCAAATAGTTGATGTTTCAACTAATAAAGATTAATTTTCAACTAAAAATGAAATAGTTAAATTTTCTGTTGAGAAAATTAATTTTTAACTGAAAAATAATAATTTTTTTCTACCAAAACAAATTTTGAAAATCAAATGAGAAGTTTATTGAAAATTAGCGGTTGAAGACCTTGAATAGGTATAATTAATTTAGAGTGCATTCATATCGTATAATTTTAAAATTAAAAAAAAATTATTTTCTTTCTTAACTTTGTTCAAACAATGAGAAGGCAATGTTTTCAAATTGAAGACAGACAACGTCACGATTTCACACTATGACATTCTTATTGGGTTAATAGAGTCAACAATATCAACTCATGGTTTTTTTCATTAAACATATCTAATTTTCACCTTTTTCGTTTTAATAATTCAAACCGTTGTCCATTGGGTATATATTATTATAATTAATTTTCTGATTACTTTCTGTATAAAGTAAATAGTGTACAGAGAAAAAGTTGCGATCAGCTTAAATTCAATCCCAAAATGATGAATTTTCCTCAGATGTGAACCTTTGTTCAAGGGTGCAAATATGAGAATGAAAATTCTCATTTTGAGACCCTTGTCATTTGAGCTGCAACAATTGACTCCAGTGTTTTTCTATGATTGTTAAATAAAAATTAACTGAAATTCTAATTTAATCGCCTACAAGAAATCGATTATAATTCATGAAATATTTCAGTCAAACTCTCTGAAATATAATTGTCAAGATTTCAATCATAGGCAATGGTCTAGCATCTTTCAAATTTTGAGAATAAAAATTGCACAATATTTGAGAAGAATTCTTTAAATGTTTGTTCTCTAATTTAACGTTATCTCCGCCAAGGCTTCATTGATAGAAGAATAAACTAACTTTTAGACACACACACACACACATATTTTTCATTTAAATCCTTGGCCTTGGAATATGAAGAAAGTAACTATTCTGAAGAATGAATGAATGAAAAAAATTTTAAATCAGTGACAACAAAATATTGAATGACAAAATAACCAAAATCAATAAAATTCAGTTACATGATAATTCGACTGTAAATCAGTCGTTTTAAGAGATTTACTATTTCAGCCAGAAATATTGATTGTTTCATTAGCTAGTGAAATTAGTGAATAATCAGTCAAACCTAAAATTTTTTAATGATTTAATTTCGAGCTTACATAACTAATTTCGTCGCAAAAGGAATGAAAAAAGTACAACACAATTTTTTGTAGACTGTTTTTTATTATATGATAAACAAACTTCTTTGAGGCGCAGATATCAGCAGAAATACAATAGTGTTAGTAACAAGTGTCTGTACTCAAAGAAATTGGGTTTCAATATGGTTGTCTTATTTTATTAGAAGTATTATTGTTGATGGCCAGATCCATAATGCCTAGGGGGATTCTGAAAATAGTAATGATGAGCAGATAGTCCAGAAAATGTACTATTCAGTGGTAGTCCTGAAGTTAGCTGATATTCGCCAGCATGTCCTTGAATGAAATGGTGTGGATTAAACCCGGATGCAGATGCCTGACAAGATATTTCCCAATTTAGCAGTAAATAATTAATTGCTTTGTAGAAAAAAATTATTTAGGACTGTATATGATCATCAAAAAATGGATGTAAAAATGGAAAAAGTGTAAAATAGAAAATTTTAATCAAATCTAGCGATCGTGTAATATACTCATCTTTAATCAAACGATATAAAGGTCATATTGTGAATTTGTAAACTTGACGTAGTCTGTCTCCAATTAAAAGCACTGCCTACTCTTTGTTTGAACAAAAGTTGAGAAAAATTTAATATTTAAACAAGTAGATGAATTTTTAACTAGCAAGGGTCATTTTTTGAATAAAAATATCAATTATAAAACCAAAAATGAAATAGTTACATTTGCAGGATAAAGAGTTCATTCTCAATAAGAGAAAATGCACTATTAATCAAGTACTTAAGTTTTCAACTAAATACATGAATTTTTTTCTGAAGTAATGAATCTTCGACAAAAAAAAATTGATTTTTGACAAAGTAATTCTACTTTCAACCATAAAAATTATTTTCGACAATAAAAAAAATAGTTGATATTTTAACCCAGAAAGATTTGACTTAAAATAAAAAGCCAATTGAATTCAACAACAACAAAAATACGAATTTTCAACAAAATAGTTGAAATTATATGAAAAAATATTCAGCAGAATTACAATTTTCATTTGAAATGAACAAAAGTAATTTTATTGTCAAATATAATTCGAAATAATTATTTTTGAAAATCAAAACTTAACCCCTTAGGTTAATTTTTGCATTATTATTCCAAAATTTGAAATTGAAAGTGTTAATCTTCGATTTAAGACAAATCAATTTTAAAATAAGAATTGTAATAGTTCATACTTATACCAACAAATATTGTTATTTTTTATCAAAAACCGTTGAATCAAACCAGAAAAACGAGTTTTCAACAAAATACGTGAATTCTCAACTCAAAAAGATCAATTATTTGCAGAAACGAAATATCTACGTTTTCAGTCAATACAAATAACTTTAAAAAAAAATATATATATATATATATAATTTTCAACAAACAAGTTACATTTTTAACGAAAGAAATAGGTCAGCTTTCAAAGAAGTAGCCTAATTTTCAACTATTAAAAATGAATTTTCAACTAAAATAAAAATTTTTCAAGATGAACTAAATCAATTTTTATCAAACGAGTTCAACATTCAACGAAATAGGTAAATTTTTAGCCAGAAAGTGTAATTTTGAAACAAGAAGATTAATTTTCTACCAAAAAAGAATTTTAAACAAAATACGTGAATTATAAAACATTATTTTCTAAATAATAATGTTAATTTTCTATTCAAAACAGGCTTGCAACAAAGACGTCCAACAAAAAATTTAAATATTTTACCAAAAAGATGACTTTTTAACAAAATAGTTGAATTTTTAACAAAATAATTAAATTTCCAACCAACTAGTCACATTTCCAGCCAAAAAGAGAGGAATTCTGAAACACAAAAAAAATAGTAGACTTTTCAACCAAAAACAACCAAATAATCTTTTCTGGAATTACAAAATGATTTTTGTTTCATTCTTAAGTTAATTTATATTTATAAATTAATTTTTAGGTACGGGATTTACCAATCTCTGGTTATTGCTTTTTTCCATAATTTAGTTCAACAGTGAACTTACCCATAACAAAAAAAAAAAATATTGACAAGATTACTTTTTTTTTTTCTTCTTTAAATTGTGAAAACGCTTACTTTTTTGAATTTTCAAGAAAATAAATCCATTTTTACATTCCCATCATAATGAGAAGGTATTTATTTTAATTTAATTAATTTATCATTAGAACTGTTTTCGATAAAAACGAACTTATCAGAGTTATAGCATTTTCGAAATAAAAAAAAATGAACATTTTAAGTCAAACAACGCACGATATAAAATAAAGTAAAGAAATAAAATAAAAATAAAATGAAGAAAAACGTTGCCTTGGGAAAGCCCTACAAGATTATTATAACAACTTTTTGAATTTTTCCGTAAAATCGAAAATTCAAATTGTGCTCGCACCAAAAACGATGAAAAATCAAAAATTCAATTTTGCGGTCAAACGGTACAAGATATAAAAAAAATAAATATTAAAAATTTGTTGACCCAAAAAAGAGCTACAAATTTGTTCGCCATCACTTTTTGCTAGGACGCATGTTTTTTTTGGTTAAGCATTCACATGTTTAGTTAGAAAAGTAACAATTTTATTGAAACATCGTTTTTTTTGTTCAACGTGAATTTTTTAACTAAAAATGTAACTATTCCATTTTTGGTTGAAAATTGATCTTTTGCAGTTAAAAATTCATCTCTTTGGTTTCAAATTAAACTAGTTTGTCACAAATTTGTTGTTGGTTTCAGTATCAAAATGAATTTTCTTGACCGAAAAATTTGTCCATTCCAGTTTTGGTTGATAATTTACCCTTCTTAGCTGAAAATTTAACAATATGGCTGACATTTTTTTTGTACGATATGAATGTTCTTCATAAATTCATTTTTTGTAGGAAATACAACTATTAGTAAAGAAATGCATTCTTTTTTGTTGAAAATTCAATTACTCAGTTAAAAATTTAACTACCTTGTTAGAAACTTCTTTTTTTCGTGTTAGAGATTTTTTTTTGGTTGAATATTTATACGAACCAATTTTAAAATAACCAAATATTGAAACAAAAAAGATGAATTTTCAACGAAATATTGAAGTCGATATTCCGACCAAAAAATATTTTAATATTATATAAAAAACAGTTTCATTTAAACAAAAACGACGAATTTTAAATAAAATACTTAATTTTTAAGTTCAAAAGTTAATTTTCAACAACAACAAACAAACAAATCTTCAATAAAATAGTTAAATAGTTAAATAAGCTTCTGAGTTATTTTCGAAAGCTTTAAAAAGTTTTAAGTGATTTGAAAGATTTCAAAGAACTTGAAATATTTTAGGGAATTTTTAAAGATTCGAAGGAATTTTGTATTTATTTCAACAATTTGAAGAAATTTTAAAGGATTTGAAATATTATAGCGTGTTTTAGAAGAATCTAAGCCTTCTTCAAGATATTTAAATAATTTTAATAAATATCAAAAGATTTTGAAGGATTTTAAATGTTTTAGGGTATTTTAACAGATTCTAAGGAATTTTCAATCGATTTCAGTAATTTTATTGGATTTCAGAGGATTTAAAAAATATAGAGTGAATCTAAAAGATTTCAACTGAATGTATATTTCAGGAAAATATTTTTAGAGAATTTCAGAAGATTCCAAGGAATTTTTGTATTTCAACAATTTGATTAAATTTTAAAGGATTGGTCATGTTGTAGAGTATTTTAAAAGAATCCAAGACATTTTAAAGATATGTTAATAATTTCAAGGAATTAAAAAAAAATGGTAAAGAGCTCAAAATATTTATGGAAATTTAGAAGAATTTCAAGGAATTTTGTATTTATTTCTTCAATAATTTTAAGAAAATTTTGAAGATTAGGAATATCTCAGGGCATTGAAATTTAAGAATCTTAAATTAGATAAAATCAAATTCAAAATCCCATTTAACGTCTAACATTCAAGACAATGTATACATTCCTAAAAATAAAACATGTTTTTTCTTTGTTTTGTCCAAATTTTATCGTAAGATTCTTGGTTTATTTTTATGAATTCATACATTGATCTTAGGGCATTTCAAACAAATTAGAGGATTTGAAAAAATTTAGATTTTTCTATAAGATTCCAAGGATTTTTCATTTGATTTCAGTAATTGAATTTATTCAAGAGGATTTGAAATATTTTTGAGCACTTTAGAAGATTCCAAGGCACTTTCGAAAGCTTTAAAATTTTTCAACTTTCAAGTAATTTAAAAATATTTCAAATAAATATGTAAGGAATTTTAAAAGACTCCGAGGTATTTCCTGAAAGAATTTTAAAGGATTGCAAATATTTTAGGGTGTCTTTGAAAATTTTAAGAGATTTTCAAGAACTTTCAAAAGTTTCAAGTGATTTCAATAGTTTTAAAGAATTTTGAAATATTTTAGGGAATTTTTACATATTAAACAGTAATCTATAACTAAAATTTTGAATTA